>PVIH01011284.1:0-70114 GCA_004025045.1 Sigmodon hispidus | reverse complement strand
CAAGGAAAGCGCAACACCCAGGATCTTCTTTCAGCAGTTTATTCGGGACCTTTACAATTGTTCTCTCTTTGTTCTTCTCTCTGCTTCTCCTTCTCCTCCCCCGGGAAACCCCGCCCACTGACTAGAAACTCTCAGGACATCCAATCCCAATAAGCCACATGGGCACAGCTCATAGGTCCACATATGCAGCAGCAAACCACGCCCCAGGCTCAAGCCAAATAAGGAGTTGTTTATCAAAAGAGAGCACTCACCCATGGGGGGGGTGGAGGCTGGAAATCAGCACCATCTTTAGGGTGCAGCAGCAGGCAGCTCTCTACAAACTATGACGCCATTTTCAAAATCTGAAGTTTATTTGTGTGTCCACTTCTCCTAAGATAAATAATATCTCTAAACTCCTTAATTCCAAAGTGACTCCCTTATTCTGTGTTATTGCTGACCCAGCATTGTATCTCTGTAGTCAATGCTGATGGAGATTTCCCATCATGATTTGCTTACTTATATTTGCCAGTGTGTTTTTACGCCTCTTCCCTCCTGAGTTTAACTTTGTTCTAGCATTTGATGTATGTCATTTTGTATTTCTCTTAAGGTGTTGGTAGTAAAAGGCTTCAGTTATTAAAAGTCTGGGAGAGTCTGTATTCTAATCTCATTTAAAAGTGAAATCACAACACGTTACAGAAAGCTCAAATAAGTTGTGTCCCATTCCCGTGGAATCCATTGTCTTCTGGAATACATTGTTTCTGAGAAGCCAGTTGTTATGGGTGAGCTCTAGCTTGTTGCCATGGCAGCCTGTCTTTTCTCCCTAACTTGTGTGAATGTTTTCGTTTTTATGTAGTGCCCTCTTGGTGATAGGTTATTTAGGTTCAGTATCATACTTGGAGCTTACGTTCTTTTTCAGTCTAAATGTTCCTGAGTTGAAGGGCTGGAGAGATGACCCAGAGGTTAGGAGCACTAGATGCTGCTTTTGCAGAGGACTAAGGTTTGATTCCCAGCACTCCCATGGCAGGTCACAACTGTCCACTACTCCAGTTCCGCTGGATCTGTTATTCTCTTTCGATCTTTTCAGGTACCAGCCAGTCACACACACAAACATGTGCACACACAAACATGTGCACACACATACATGTAGACAGAAATGCAAACACAATTAAATAAATAAATTTTTAAAAGAAATTCATAATGTATACATTAAAGCTTGACAGGTTTTTTAATGGTTGTCTTTCTTACACTAGAATATATATTGCCCTTTTGAAACAAACTTTCCTTTTTAATGCAGTTGTTTTGGTTATTCTTTTTTTTCTCTCTCTTAAATCATATTTAAAATTTCATAATGGGCCTTTTTTAGATCCCTTTAGGCCTCTATGATGCATTTTCTATCCACCTTTCTGAGTGCATTTTTTTTTTTAAATCTCTATTCAGAGGTTCAGAGTTTGCTTCTGAACCATTTTTTTCTTGTTCTGGGGCTCCACTTGCCTAAAGAAGGATATTTTCTGAGATGCTGGAGGCTGGTATACATAACCCAACTACCTATTTCTACTTCCCTAACTAAACAAATCTGTTAGATTCAATTGTACCAGTTGTGCTTGATCACATAGACAGGAGGTAAATAGGCAGAGGGCACATCAGGATGTGTGCTTGCCCCTGACTGGAAGATGGTGAGAAGTTTGTACTCTTCTGGGTGTGACCATTAGGGGCACCTGGTCAATGTAGTTAGCAGCCATTCTCTGTGAATCCTGGCTGGTGTCCATTTTCCTGGCCCGAATTAAATAAAGCTTCTTTATTTGGATAATTGAAGAGCTGGTCCTTCTCATGATTTCCAGGTTTAACACTATATCATGTAGGAAGTATGACTTTGGAATTCACTCCTTTTCAGTAACACATCTCTGAACTGGTAGACAGTTTCCTTGGTGCTTCATGAGACAGAACTTCCCAGAATCTGGCTTAGGCAGAATCTTAGGCAAGTCCAGTTTTCTGTGCAGAGGGTAGGAGGTTACAGCAGCTACCCTGACTCACTCCTGGGTTCCAAAGCACCCATAAGGAATTTCAGTATTCACAGCTCCACTGAGTTCTCTCTTAGAGTAAATAAAAATAGAGTCCAGATTCTGAGAACTTGATTTTAAAAATATCATCTCCATTAGGTGATGTGTGTTTGAGGAAGTTACTCTATGCCTTAGCCACAAAACAGGGATGATAATTATGTCATCTAGGAATTACGAAGATTAAACCATTTAATTCATGTTAAGTACTGAGAATGGTACCCAGGACATGGTAGCAAGTATTAAATGTATTTGCCACTATTATTCCTTGTTTTCAAGTCTGCCTGAGTATTTAAACCTTCATAAATAGTTCACACATACACATAGTTTAACACAGCAATTTTGTTAAATATATTGTTCCTTATAAAATTTTTGTTTTATTTTCTTTTATGCTGAGTATGTATAAGTATAGACTGCTTAGACCTTTGAATGCTTGCAGGAGTTAATCTTTCTAGGATGGAGACACGGAGGTGAGAAAGATATAGGAGGCTTATATTGTCCTCAGTTGCTGTACATAGTGCTGGGACCACTGACATCCTGATGGTTAGATTCATTTTTTTCTCATTAAAAAAGAGGCTGGTCTCTGCTGCCCTTCTCCATTTTGAATGGCTGTCGCTGCTAATCTTCGCAAATTCATCTTCATTTTGAAGGTCTTGGAACTCCCAAGATGTTTAGATGTATTTGAGCTGGCAGGAGAATTATTTTACTTCATTCATTCCAACATACAAAAGGTTTTTCATTTTGAGTTTTACCATTTTATTTGACCACACCAGCTAGTCTGTTTAACTGAATGTGGTATTTTCACAAGGAATAATGACCTGAGGGGAAGGCCCTTGTTCCCGAAAGCAGGATTGTGGATGCTAGTCTTGGCTCCATTTCTGGGATTTATTAAAAGAGTGTTTATAAAACCACGCTATTTTTATTTACCAAGAATATTAGTGGAAGGAAAGGGTAAAAAAAAAAATGGTCTGGACCTCAAAATTCTCGAAGGATAAATCAATCATTAAGTAGATCATATTTGTATAAATAATTGAGACTTGATGCAATGTGTCAGCTACTCAGCTTCCAACCACGGGTCAGCAAGGATGTCCAACCATTCTCTCATTCCTCAGGGCTACTCCCTGGTTCCTTTTTCTCTTTTCTTTCTTTTTTCTTTTCTTCTTCCTTCCTTCCTTCCTTTCCTTCTCTCTCTTTCATTCTTCCTTTTCTCCTTCCTTTCTTTTTCTTTCAAGACAGTGTTTCCTTGTATATCCCTGGCTCCTGGAACTCACTCTGTAGACTAGACTGGCCTCAGACTTACAGAGATCTGTTTGCCTCTGCCTCCTGAGTGCTGGGACTAAAGGTGTGTGCCATCATCACCTGGCTGCTGCCTTGTCTCTTAATATGGAAGGACTAAAATGTCTGAAATAATTATATTACCAAGCCAACAAGAAGTCCCAGGGAGCTGTCCCTCCTGTCCTCCTTGAGATGTAGGAAGAACACATCTGTGCACCTCTGTCTTTCTTTCCTTCGTTTCCTCCTTTTGAAGTCTGATGGTAGTTTTGCACATTTGAGGTATAGAGTTTATAGAGGAGCCTTTACTGAGTACTAAATATCCCAACTGAAAAGAAAAACCTCCAACCTAATCCTGAATATGTAAGGTGTTTGACTTTATAGGCATGTAAACTGCAGAACACACAATACATCACTTACACTATGGCTCCCATAATGTGGTACTCACATTCTGGCATACAAACTGCTGCTAACCCTAACCCTAACACTAACCCTAACCCTAACAATAACCCTAACCCTGACACTAACACTAACTCTAACCCTAACCCTAACACATAATACCATTATGCAGAACTGTGTGTGAGCAAACACAGGTGCTTTGTGGGTTAGGCTATGAGATAGAGTTCATGGTAGTGAAAGGTCAAAGACCCCCTTGCCCCATAAAGCCTCCTCAGTATGGCCTCTTAGTCAACTCAATGCTAAGGGCACAGTCACGAACACAGAACGTGGCTTAGATATATTACAAGAAAACGTTTTAAATCTACAGGACTGATGTGAATAGATGCTTTCCTTCTTTTGATTTTCACAGATAACCTCTCTATTTTGCCAGAAGAAATCCAGGTGGGGTAGGTAGCAAGGTTAGAAATTAGAATTTTAATTCCAGTTCTTCAAAATGCATAGCATTAATTCATGTCACAATTCTTTTGGCAAATATTGACCCAGTACCTACTATGTGTCCAGCACTGTGGTAGGTTCTGGAGATATAATGAAAGACAGTCTAGACTTTATAAGTTGTGTGCCCATAACCTTGTCACTCTGAGATTTTTTTTTTAGCTAATAAAATGGAAAAGTTATGATAAGGACTAAATGAGAAAGTATACAGGAAAGTACTTTGTATATAGTGGAGATCATGTGCTTGCACGCTCAGGTGCTCAAATACACAAACTAGCATCTAGTCTTTTAAATGCACACTGAAGGTCATTAAAATCTAACGAAATAGAGTAATTTTAAATTCTCACATCTCTCAAAAGGAGAGGTTGTGTGGAGACTTGCCCAGGATGTGCTGGGACCCTAAAAATGACTGAGACTTCACTTAAGGCTTTTTGAAGGGAGGCAAGTTATCAGTGATAAACTGGTGTGAACTTTATAGTGTCTACCCAACCACCTTTGTTCCCACTGTGAATGTTCTTAGCTTCTGGAGAAGGATCACCTGTGAGACTTTAAGGTCTGGCTTGGAAACGGGCTACACGCAAATAGCAGGGTCCAGCTGTGGTAATGCTTGTCCTGTCAGAATCCCCTGAGAAACAAGAACACACTCTCAGTGTCAGACGGACATGAGCCTGGAGAGTGCCAGCCACTTCTCTGCCCCATGCCCAGGTTTCTAGAAACATTCTCAAACAAGCACTATAGACAGAGCTGAACAGAGAGTGTGGCAGACCACGAAGCACAGAAGTATCTCCATGAGTCTCTTGGCAAGAGGGAGGCCATTGAGATGAGGAGTCAGTTGTCTGTGATTCCTACGTTTCCAGACTGAGAGGGCACATGGGGAACTTGCTGGAGTAGGAGACAAATGGCTTCCTGCTCTCCAAAGGACTGGCACCATGATGGGGGGACGGGTACAGACACACAGACACACAGATAGACATAGAGCAAATTCCCCCCACCTCCCATCTGCTAACTTCTGTTTATGTTTTTACTCATTTTAAAGTTCCTCAGTGTGGTCAAATCCTAATCTGGCCCTTAAGATCTTATCTAAGGTACTTTCCCTCCACGTTGGTTTTTGGGTTTTAGCTCATTTCTGTTTTGTTTCCTTGTCTTAAATCAACTTCCTGAGCCTTTCTCTGGCTTCAGGACTCTCTCAGTCTCCTCTGCCTGGATAAGCCTCCCCTCAGCTCCAAGAGCCTTCCCTTACATTCCCGTCTGAGGCAAAGCTTTTCTTCCTTCCTTTTTCTCTACATCCCCCCCCCATCTGCTCTCAAGCATTTGCCCTGGGTTATCATTTCTAAAGGAACTCATCTGCTCCCTTGTTAGCTGTCTCCCTGGCTAAACTTAACTCTAGGGAAGTCACATCCCTTCAGGTTTATTCCCAGAGCCATTATGCTTGATACTCAAGATGGCATCTGGTAAGTATTTATCAGAGGAGTACAAATATCCTTGCATCCCTTCTCCTAAATTATTCTTACAGAAACAGAAGCAGTTGTGTGTGGGTGATTATGCCTCTGTGTGTCTCTCCATATGCCACTGCTTGTCTGGACTGCTTTTCTCAAGAGTCGTACTTCTGGAACCATGCCCCCTACCCCCCATTCCTGTGGTTGTGTCTTCTGCAGTCTTTTCTCTCCATTGTCTTCACACTGTCTCACAGACTTCCATTAGCATTTGTGATATCATGCTATGATGACACGTTTTTACTTCTGGTCCCTCCCATTTCTGTTCATAAATGCTCTAGGAACTGACCTAGAGGAAGCACCAGACATTCCTCTGAACATCTTAAGACAAGTATGGCGTTTGGCTTCACTGCATACCATTTAGCTAACCCTTATAGACTGGTATCCATGCTACAGAGAGACAGGCCAGAGAGAAAGCTGACCACTCCTGAAGACTCTGCTCAGAGATGAGCTGGGTGGGAATGTCTGTTCTAGGTTTTTTCCTGCTAAAATATTCTCCCCTCCCTTTCACCCATTCAAAGGTAAAAGCAGCTTGTATTGTGTCCTTGTTTTTGTTTTGATTTTTTGAGAGGACATTCTTCTGACAGATTTTTGAAGCTGAAGTCTTCTAGAACAAAAGCTGCTTTTTAGCTGTGGCCAAGCAGTCCAGTCTCCCGTAAACCCCCCCACCCCCAAAACACACACACACACACACACAGAGAGAGAGAGAGAGAGAGAGAGAGAGAGGCCTGGTACTATTACAGCCTAATGGGAGAAGGGTGTGAAAGCTTCTTTTGAAACATCTGGGTCAAGGCTGGGAAGAGGAGTTCCCCTGTCTGACTGGGGACCACTGTGGCAGAAGTACCAAGACTAGAGCATTCAGGAATAGTCTCTCTAGCCTCACTTTCTCCAGTGGGTTGGCTACCATCAGGCTTCCATTTGGCTTGTACCTAAGCACTTCAGACATAAGCAACAAAGCCTCCATTTCTGCTAAC
The DNA here is from genome assembly GCA_004025045.1 of Sigmodon hispidus. Classification (NCBI taxonomy): domain Eukaryota; kingdom Metazoa; phylum Chordata; class Mammalia; order Rodentia; family Cricetidae; genus Sigmodon; species Sigmodon hispidus. Next base: position 63,451 of record PVIH01011284.1, on the reverse strand, counting down.
TATGTCAGGGACTCTGGCAAGCAAGAATTCTCTCATCTAGCTCTGCCCTTCTGCCAGATCGCCTGATCCTGACACCTCTTTATAGCCTCTCCTGACCTCTTTACCAAGGACCTCCATGTTTTCCCTTTCCCCTCAACACACAGGGCTGTGAGACTGGTCAGATTTCAGAGCCTTCTGCCCGAATGAAAGATTTCTGAGCTATTTTGAAAATGATTCTTAAATTCCACATAAGTTTAGAGCTGAGGTATTTTTGTTTTTTTACAGCAACTTCTTTAGAAGACAAAGTTAAAGTTCAAAGGATCAAATAAGTGGTAATTTCAAATTCTGGGGGAGCCTTCAGAGGCAGCCATGCCTGATAGTTCCCTCAACCACAGTCACCCAGCCACCCAGATGCTTCCTCCCTCTAGGCTCTTGTGGCTCATATGCAGAAGAACATAAATTTGAGTTTGAGGGTCCAGGCTGGCTAATGGATTATTCATAAACTTAGCACAGTGGACATTATTTTAATGTTACTGATACATCAGGCATGTCACACATCATTAAAATAGCCAATTTATTAGGAAAAAAAATAATTAGCTTACCTTGCCTTGCCCAGCAGCCTTTTGACATACCAAGAAGGAGATACAGAAGGGACAGAGGTCATCCATCTTGTGACCATTTGCTTTTCCTTCAAGGTGATGAAAAAGGCCGCGATAACCCTCAGGGGGGAGAAAGAATATAAACATGCCTTAGTTCTCTGCCATTTACTCAGAGGGAAGCTATCTTCAGCCTTTCTGGAGTGTGGTATGTTTATTCCAGCTACATAGATACACTCTTTTAAATCAAACACTCTGTTAGTGCCTCGGAGTTGTAAAGCAGTGGTTCTTTTCAAGTCACTTGATAGAACGTGATAGTCTGCTTTCCTCTGACAGGGTATAAACACGGAAACCTAAATATTATAATCCAGGCCACCACCGGCAGACTCTGAGACATGGAGGTCCCAGTGGTTCTTCTATGCCTCTCTTGCCTCCCAGAGCACCTTACTGTGCATGCTCAGTTTTCATTCTCTTTACGGGAGAGAAGTTGAAATTGATTTTGTAGAATGATGTGGAAATGTATGTTCAGAGCCATTTGCAGTTGAGACGCTTGGAGAACTTTGCGTGAAAGATTGTCTCTGGAGTGGGAGGGGTCTTGGGGACTGCCAGGGTCCTAGCATTGGCCATTCTGCCCTGTATCATCTCAGTAATTATAGACACTGTACTTAACAATCAAAGAAGATTGTTGTGAACTACATATAAGGTAGTTAGAATAAGAGAAAATGGTTAGCCCCTGAATAGCAGATTTCCTACCTTAAAAAAAAAAATCAGAATTATATCTGAGTAAAATTTACCAACTGTAAACTCATAATCAACTGGAAGAACTTTATTCAAAGATAACCAAATTAGTTGTCTTACTTGTTGCTGAGACAAAATACCAGGGGCGTACTTGAGAGAGAAGGAATTAACATTGGCTCACTGTTTATAGGGACATAGTCGGCCATGGTTCAGAAGGCATGGGAGTGGGAATGGGTATGCACAGCCATGAAAGCATGGAGGGCTTGGCTCTAATATCAGAGCTATACTCCCCAAAGGCACTCATCTAGCAACTGACCTCCTCTAGCCACACTTCCTGCTCCAAAGGTTCTACAACTTCCCCAAGCACACCTGAGGACCAAGTGTGCAAACACACAAGGCTGTTTTACACCCCGATATCTGAGGTGGAAATGTGAGGAACAAAGAGATAAAAGAGAAAAAAATACATCTGAAGAATAATGTATTTTAAAATGACAGTTGTATTTTGTTGGGGTGTCTTCAGTGTATGTGTCCTTCTGCTCTGCACCCCTCTTATGATGTTGACTCGCATGTTGTGTATTCCATTTCATGGCTTTCTTTTCTTTTTCTTTTCAAATTAAATTTTATTTTATGTGTGTGAGTGTTTTGCCTGCATTGGACCCCTGGAGGTCAGAAGACGTCATCAGATCCCCGAGACAGGAGTTAAGGGTGGTTGTGAGCCATCGTGTGGGTGCTGGGAACCAAAAGCAGGTGCTTTGGTTACAAGTGTTTGTGACCTCTAAGCCATCTCTCTCTATCACTGTTTTCTTTCCTGCCTAATACCTATGAGTGGTGTCCCATATCATTAAACATGCAGTGTTGGAATGCTTGCTTGTGTACATGTGTGTGCCAGCTGCTGTCTCTGGGTAGGTCCTTTAGGAAATGACTTTTAAGAGCTGGTAATTGCACTTACCACTAATCCTAATAATCTGAGCTCCGTTCCCAGGACTCCATGGTATAAAGACAGAACCCACTCCACAAATTGTCCTCTGACTTCCACACATGGCTGTGCACATGAACCTCTTCCCCACATTAAATAAATGTAAAAAATTTAAATGAAAATAATACGAGAGATAATACTCAAGGTTCTCTAAAGGACACATGCCAATCATGAAATTCCTGTTCTCAAGGCAGAGTAGAGACCACCTTGGTGTTTTTAATTACACTATGCTGTCTCTTCATACTGATACCTTTTGACCTTTCATTTCTGTACTGGATTTCTTTTCCTTTGGGATGGCTTTTTGTAGGACCAGAGATGGAGTGTGGTCTTAGCATTCTGCCTACTCCGCTTTCTACTACTGAGATGTTTCTTCTGTATTTAGTGACAAAAAGGCCATATTTTAAACACTGCTTTGGAAAATTATCCTTCAGAACTGGGCCCTGGGCATTTTTGATCTTGAACATGAGTGTTTGGAGTAAGTGTGGAAGGTTCAGAACTTCCATAAGCTCAGAAATAAGAATGTGTTAGTTCTGTTCTCAGCATGAGATGAGGAGGCATTTTTAGCTTTTTTATAACTTGCCCTGGGCCCCAGCTACTTCCTTCCTCACCTGTGAAATGGGGATGTGTTGCAGAATATTTGTTTACACTGTAATGATGTGTCTCTTTCTAAGGCACCTTCTGATTGGTTTAATAAGGAGCTGAACAGCCAATAGCTAAGCAGGAGAGGATAGGTGGGGCTTCTGGGCAGAGACAGGAGAGAGAAAAGAACTGAGAGGAAGAATCTAGGTACCTGATTTTGCTGGTAGAATTGGAGCAAGTCAGATGCGCTGTACTAAGAAGAGGCAACCAAGCCATGAGACAGAACATAGACTAAAAAATAAGGGTTAATTAAGTTATAAGAGCTGGCTGGGAAAAGAGCCTAAGCTAAGGCCAAGCTTTCATAATGAATAAGTCTCCAGGTTATTATTTGTGGGCTGTGGCCAAAGACAGTCTGACAAGAAAGCTTGCCGCAGGGATGGTAGTACTTCTTTTAAATTGTTGGGAGCGAACAATGGCAGAGTGTTCAATAAACCAGAGTTATGGTCATCAGCTTTACAATATTTTCAAAATTCCTTCAGTAAGGCCAACCTCCCAATAGTTAGGGCATTTTGTTGTTTTTTCCAAAGAAGTGACATGTAGTCATAAGAACACAACAGCTTAGAATGAAAAAGAAAAGAGAAAGAGAACAGCAAGGGGGAGCAAATCACAAAGAGCAGATTTTAGGCATAGAAACTTTTATGACACCATATATTATATGACACCGTAATTTTTAATTATGTGTAATGCACACACACACACACACAAGTGTAGGTGTTCATGGAATCTGGAAGAGGGCACTAGATTCCCTGGAACCAGAGTCACAGGCAGATATGATCAGCCAGAAATTTGTGCTGTAAACCAAATTTTGGTCCTTTGGGAAAGCAATGCCCTGTGCTTAATGATGGAGCCATTTCTGCAACCCAAGTATGTGTGTCTTAAAGAAGCTCTGTGGGATTGGTGTGCAACCAGGACTGAGCCCTGCTCCTGGAGTACCGTGTGGAGGTTTTCAGGCCTTTAGCTCTCTACCATTATCCAGTCTGGAAATGACAGGGGGTTGAGAGCATAGGGAGGTAGCGTGATAAGAGTTGGGTGGGAAAGCTGAAGCTTGGGAGGTAAATCAGCTCGGGCATCTTTGTGCCTTTGGCTAAAATGTAACTGTCTGTAGGCACTAATTAATGACTGGCTCTACTGGGTCCAGAACTCCATCCTTCAGGATATTCATTCATTCTTTCCCTTTTACATTTGAGACCTAATCATAAAAACTGACCGAGGCTGAAATCCCCTCACTTCTAGGCTCGTAGCCTTTGCTTACCTAAGCTCTATCACGTTCAAGAGGATCTGTGAAAACTTAATTTTTTTCTATCTTGGTGTCTGGCATTTATAATACATTCTTACTGCTAAGTATTTGCAATTGATGGCCATGACAATTAAGCATCTCTTAACATGCAAGAGTGTCCACATTGTTTTCTGCCACCCATTTTATAGATTGATTTAATGTGGTTTTAGAACAAACCTGGAGAGTAATTTGGTCATCACTAGTGTGTATCTTTCCAGGGTCTTGACACCATGTTAACTGAGTCAGACCTTTTTTGTTTGTTTAAAAAGTTTGAATATAATAAAAATATATGATATTTAGAACACAGAAAAAATAAATGTGATTTTCAGTAAGATTATTTAATAAGAGATTCTTTGGGAAAAGTGTAGGCTGCAGTTACCTGTTCTCTATAGTCACAAGCGTCAGAAAATCCTAGGAATATATGTTTGTGGAAAGCAAAGGGTAGAAACCCAGGGAAGATTGAGCAGGACAATAATTATATCACTAAGGCTGGTACAAAATCTGGGACATGGTTCCTCAAGAAGGTCTTACATTCTTTAGACGAATATGGTGTGAAAATCAGGTCAGTCCGAAATAGACTCCTTTATGTTTCCAGAAGTAATATTTTCTTCCTGTATCAAAACTTTGAAACACTCAAGAACATAAAATAATCTCTGTGACTATGAACTATAAGTGAATAATAGCACTTTTGAGATACAGGCCCGAATGTGATATTTTTCCTTCTCCTCATTCCTGTTAAGGTAGTTGTCTGTCCTTGTTCACAAACTTGTGCAGGCCGAAGAGCTGAAGCACAGGCCTTAGGAAGCTTCCTGAAATGGAGGAGACTTTTCTCTTTGTCCTCCGTGGCCCCTGGAGTAAGTCGGGGGCTATATAGCTTATCACCAGCAGATGGCATCTGGCATCAGGCTGGAGGATTGTATAGCCATGGGCCAGGAGGAGCCCCAAGAAGCCGACTTTTCTCAACCACAGGACTCCTAAGTTCAGTAGACCTGATGTCCTGGAAGATTTCTGCACTGCACTTTTGTTGTTTGCCACCTTCCCATTGTAGAACTTTCCGGCACGCATTCCTTATAGCAAGAGTAAACACATCCACATGACACTTGGGTTGGGAAGTTAGCAAGGACAGGGGACAAAGTGGATGCAGTGAGGGCATCTTCTAGGGAGGAGGCTGTAAGCAGCAGCACAGGCAGCATCCTGGGGTTACTCTGTAATCTGGACTGGGGTCTAAAATCTCAATCTCCTTCTTCTCTGGGTCTTTCAGTAAATTGCTGGGTTACAACTAAGTCTTGATAACGTCAGTTTTGCTTAAATCACCATGGAGTCTATGGTTTGCAGCAGCAATAGCAGCAACATCACCACACCACACCACACACCACATACCACATCACACCACACCACACCAAACCATACCACCACCACACCCACATCACATCACCATCACATCACCATCACCACCACCACCACACCACACACACACACACACACACACACACACACACACACACACGGGATGGGGAGGAATGCAATGTGACAAAAAAATGTATCAGAGTCTGCGATTTGGTGTTGAGCTCAGAAATACTTTCTGTTACCCACCAGGGGTGACATTGAGGTATTACATGTTATCATCGATCCCTTAGGGGAAGCTCCAAGACAGAGCTGCTTCTTTATCTCACTTTCCAAATTGTTAGGAACCTTAAACCAGCAGTATTATCTTGCAAGACCAGAGGCTGTCATTGACTACAGGTGCTCTTGGTTGGACCCACAGGGGAAGTTCAGGTGAGAGACATACCTCCCTATGAGACGTTATGATTTCACATTGCTTCAAACAGTAGACACTGGGGATCTGGGAAGAGAGAGAAAGAGACCACTACAAAAAGTAAAGAATGACTCTAAGGTCATAGACAGGGAACAGGTAACTGTCACAGAACAGGCAGAAAAGAAACCACACTGACAATGCTTCCTAATCCTGCTCGGCTACAGGCTCTGGGACTCATGGACAGACTTCAGGCCTGGAGATCTGCAATAGCATGAAGGCATGAAGTTTTATTCATGCAGCATCCATGGATGATAATATCAAAGACATCAGCCCAGAGGACAGCTTCTAGAAACATCAACCAAGAAATATTGGCTGCAGGACCCATTATTATCCCAATGCAGCAGGGTTTTCTATCCTCTCCTCTCATCTTGTAAATTAGAAATTCAAAACAAAACTAAACAAGACTTGGTTACCCCATTTCTTCTAGCCCAGTATTTTGGTAAAGTAAGTAAGGGTAGTTTTTGTTTGCCTTTTTTTTTTTTTTTTTAATGATTGACTTTAATCAGTCATTGTAATTTGGATCTGAAAGGTCCTATGTGAAAGACTTGGTTCTCAGCCTTTAATGCTATGGTAGAATGTTTAAGATATAGGCTGCATGGGGGTGGGGTAGGGGTATGCATGCCCCCTTCCTGTATGCTGGAAGCTTAGAAGAGAATAGTTGAGCTTCCCACACCCCCTACGGTGATATGCTGTCTTCTCACAGCGGTAGAGGCAATCCTGAACCTGTTAGCTAGACCTTCCCTCTATATAAGTCACCTCAGGGACTTTATCACAGTGAAATAATCCAGAATGACAAGAAATGTGTTAAGAATGCAAAACATGACCCAGATATCTTGGAAAGGATCGAAACCTGGAAGGAACTTCAGATATCAACCCTACCTAGATAGAATGGCAGGGACCTCGTCTTCTTCCCTCTAACCCAAAGCGTAGTGTGGCTTAGGCAGCCATGGCGAATGTACAAGCAAAATTGACTAAAACCCCTGTAGAGGCTTGAGCAAGATGCCTGGAGTAGGAGGTGGGTGTGCTGGGAGCAGAGATGGGCGGAGCTTTTCGTTTTGCTTTGTTTTGAATGGGGGTTTCATCGTGGTTGTGCTGTAACTCGCTTTGTGACCAGGCTGGACTCTAATTCTCTAGGTAATAATTAATTAATTAAAGAGATCCTTTGTTTTTCGAGGCAGGTTTTCTCTGTGTAGCCCTGGCTGTCCTGGAACTCCCTTTGTAGACCAGGCTGGCCTCAAACTCACAGAAATCTGCCCACTTTCCAAGTGCTGGGATCAAAGGCGTCTGGCCCACTTTTTCTTAACCAGCTGCTTCCGAGTCCACAGGTTCTGCTGCTCACTTCCTACCTGTAAGCGCTGCCTCATTGCTGCTCCTGTCACTTCAGTTCAGCCTCATGAGACAAATAAGCGAATGCATCATACCGTGAATGAAAAAGTAGACACCAGCACGGCTTTGTTGGTACAGCAGAAATCTGAGGAGATTCAAGAAGGGTTTTGTGTCGTGTCAAGGTAACTTAAACTACATTCAAACCTTAGAATTCTAATATGAAAGGCTTTTGACTATTTCAGACAATTCAGGTTCTAATATTTCCCCTCTGAGCCCACCGCCCCCTGGCTCCCTTTTTGCGTTCCTTCCTGCCGAAGTAGGATGCGATCAGAGGCCGAATGCAGTAGATAGGTCTAGTTTTAAATGCGTAACAATTTGACCTCCACTCTTCTTCCAGATTCCATTTTCTACCACCCAGAGTCTAGTAAATCCTTTGCACAAAGATTGCACCATCTAAAAAGAGTTTTGATGCAGTCCTTAGCATAGTTGGTAACCACAAATGCTTTGCTTGTCCAGTTTCCTTTTTACTTTGGGTTAGAATACCTATCGTTTTTTTGTCAAAAAGGGTTCGCCCCCGCAAAAATCTCAAGACATGCAGAAAAGCACAAAGGAGAAAGTAAAAAAATCCATAGCATCCAAAAACATCATGTCTCTAAGGACAATCCTCATTTCTGCTGAGCTTTACATCCCCCAAGCCCCCTCTCTAATCAAAGGGCTCTTGGTTCTATTTTTTTAAGCTGCCTCACTTAATTTGAGAGAAATCTAGATCCTGCCTGAGATCCAAGGAGGCATTTGTCAGCATTCAGGATCTCCCTCATCTCCATCTATGCTACAGCAATATTTGGCAGGTATTTTTGGTAGTTTGTGGTTTGGAATTAGAGTGATTTCTCTATTTCATTCATGATGCCCAGAGGGATTTTATTCTTCTTTTTTTCTTTCTTTCTTTTTTTCTTTCTATTTTTTGTTCTTGGGAGGGGAATGGCATCAGCAATTTTACTCTTCTGCCTTCAAGAGGAGGCTTATTTTTCAAAGTAATTATGTGTCTGCTTTTAATTTTCTAACCCAAGAAAAAGTTAAAGGAATCATGCCTTCTGCTCTCTTTAGTTTGGGAGTTGGTGAGGTCCCTGATATAGAAGATCTTCCTAAACAGCAGTGGCTTCCCCACAGCCCTGGCACCTGAGGTAGGATTTTCACAGGAGAGATGGCTCAACTCCCTGGGAGCCATCACCACAGACTGCCCATGCTGAGAGAACAGACCGCAAATTACTCCAGCTGTAGACATTTACAAGGCACACGGAGGAGGAGCAGAGGCCAGTGCCCAAAGATGGTGGAGAGTCCAGGGAAAGAGCCCCCAAGTGGTGCACCCCTTTTGCTGACTCCATGAGCACCCACGACCTTCTTAGTTACCTAGAGAGCGTTTGAGGAGGAGGAAGAGGTGAGAGGATGTTTCTGAGGAGACAGGATCAGCTTTGGTCATGAATTACAAAAGTTGAATTTAGTCAAGTTCATGCCCCCTTTCACCCAGAAGAAACTAACTTCCAAAATTTTATTTCTGCCTTTGATTGAGGTTACATCAGTCATATAAAATAAATAAGCTACTACTTTTGCACATCTCATGTGTAAGGCATAAATTGTGACCCCACAACTAACTACTCAGCGAGAGTGGAGGCGAGCTGAGCACATTCAGGGCTCTGCCACTGACTTGGTGTGTGATGTTGGCCGAACAGTTGGTATTCTAGTGTTAAATTTTATCGACTGTGAAAACAAAATGGTGGAGCACATCAGATTCTTTTTTAAAGATGTTCTTTTTATTTTGCTTTAGTTTCCATGGACTACAAAGGTCATTTGTTAAAAAGAAAAAAAAAAAACCCACAGTCTTACTTAGATAACTGATATATAAAAATAGATGATGTTCCAGTTTTACTGGCAAGTGGGGAGGGAGGATAAGAGACCACATTCATTGTGGAGTGGGAGGTCTGGGGTTCCCCTATGAGCCAAATCACCATCACAGAGATGTTCTTTTAATTCTTGAAGATCACTGAAGTCTATGGCTTCTCTTGTCCTTTCTATTCTATCACATTTATTTATGTGTATATTTATGTCTTTCATTATTTGTGTGTTCAAGTGTGTGGAATAAATACCATGTCACATATGTGGAGATCAGAGGATTTGAGAGCACTCATTTATGATTAACCCCCCACCCCACCCCATCACCACCACCACCAAGGTAACCATGAACTTGGAATAGAAGACGTCACTATAGTCTACGTAATATGGTGGAGTCATATCCTGGATTAAGCAATGGCCATGTGTACCAGATGCTCCATAAGACACCTCTTAACCTGGAGAGCACTCCAAGAAGTGACTGCCATCCTTATATGACAGAGGAGGAGACTGTAGCAGGCTAACTTGCTCCAATAAGATATTATTACAAAAAAAAATGAATGTTAAAAAACATTTACCATCATTTTTTTGTTTGTTTGTTTTAAAAAGTTCAACCTCAAAATCAGTTAACTAAAGTAATGGAAACTTTTCATCCCACATAGCCTACCATCCAGTAACTCTGAGTATTTTTTGCATATGAAATGGGCAAGGAAAATGTTAGAGACAAGCAATCTGAATTTTAAATGTACATTAAAACTCCTTGTAGCAGTGGAGAAAGTCTGTGGGTATATCCCAGGGAGGCTTACCAAAAACCAGGCACCATCCCCTCTACCCCGTGGACTTGTATTTTAAGAAGTTCAGCCATCCCAGTCCAGGCAGAAAAATACTCTCAGAGGAATATTTACAATGTGGATCTTATATTAAACATTTGGTTTTATATACTTAAATATTTATAAAGACATATGTGGAATAAATTTCAGCCTACAACTGAAGTGAGCAAAACATATCAATTTCCTTATTTCTTTAAATCAATGTAATTTTCTGACTCTCAGTCTTCATCTTTTCCCAAAGATGGCAAAAATCTTTACCTCCTGCTTGTGGGGACTCCCCCTTTCCCAGAATGTCGAATGTTTAATTGTAATGAAGACAGACAACTGGGGACGAGCCTCCAGTTGACCTCCAGTCTCTGGCTACACTGGTATCTCATTGTGAAGCCCACAGTTGTGTGCTGAGTGTTGGTGGCATCATCTAAGGTTAGAGGATCTTTCAGAGAGTATCTGCTCTAGGCACATCAAGGATCCATCTCTTAGGCGAGTACATGCCTTTAATCCTAGCACTCAGGCAGAGGCAGAGGCAGGCAGATCCTGAGTTCGAGACCAGCCTGGTCTACAGAGAGAATCCACCTTTCCTGGGTAGGGCTAGCTACCTGAACACATCCCTGTGGAGTGTCACTAGCCACCCTGCTCTGCAAAACCATGAACCTGCTTCAATGCTCTATTGTGGCTGTTCTGAAATTCCAGCAGAAGGCTTCATTTTGCCTCTACCCCTGTAAACTGATTCTGAGTGGGGTCACTACTTTTCCTCTGCTGTTCGGAGCTCTTTAGTTTCCTGACCTCATCCTGTTAGGGGGAAGAGTCTTTCCTTCCCATAGTCTGGCCTTTAATGCCTTTGCTTGTCTTCCTTGGAATCTGGGGCATTTAATGATCTCTTGAATGGTCTTAGGGTTTTTAATAAGGTAAGAAAAGTAGCAGGCGACTTGTGGGACAGGGAGGTCGCTGTCTTCTCTTGCAAAAGTCTGCCTTTGCTCTCTAACTTTGTTAAACCTGTGGTCAGTTTTTGATAGTTTTGTCACTTGCTGGGATTAGAACTCGGGTACATGTTGCTGCATCCAGGATAATCAAAGTCACATGGGGTGGTGGTAGTGAATGCCTTTAGTCCCAGCACTGGTGAGGCAGAGACATGTGGATCTCTGAGTTCAAGGCCAGTCTGGTCTACAGAGCAAGTTCCAGGACAGCTAAGCATACACAGAAACCCTGTCTCAAAAAACCAACCAAGCAAACCAAACCAAAACACCTCTCCCCAAAATGCAAGTATGATGACAGAGACTTCAGCTGTATTTATTAGTAGACAATCATATGCACATATGGGTATATACATCTCAGCTCAAACTGGGACCCCTTAAAGTGAAAAGAGGAGATTCTGTTCATAGTACACCAGAGCAGTAACTATGAACTGGGGTCACCGATGGTTGGGGTATATAGTTACTTCAGATGTAAATGTTGAAACTGGGATTTGAACTCCAACCTCTGTGACTCCCACTGTTTCCACATTACTTAGGAGAATCCATGAGTAGGTGAGCCTCATGACCATGAACACCTTTTGCTGTGGCCGTGTCGATCTGCTGAGAGTAAGAACAGTAATGCTCACCACTGTATTCATGAGAAGCCCTGAGTCTGCATTCCTCAGTTGCAATTGGCCAGGGCTCCAGGCATGAATGAGGGAAGTTTCATCTTCAATATTTACTGAAAACAGACACTAAAGTTTGGGAAGCAAATGTAAAGTGCTCATTCCAAAAGCCTTTTTATATACATGTTAAATCAGTTTGTGGGAAAGAGAGGCCAGAGATTGTTTAAACATTGGTCCCGATGACACTACAGTTCTAAAATATGCAGTTCCTTGTAGTTAGATGTGGAATTAATCACATATGGAGGAAGTCATCTTTTGAAACCAGATTAAAAGGAAATAGTTCATAACTCAGCGATATCAACATGCACACCACTATACCTGGGACTCCCCCCTTTCCTTATCTTCCCCTGTCTGAAGACATTGTTTTCTCACTTGGGGTGTTGTGATTCAGCTATTGGGGCTCTGCAGTGAAAAGCCGAATGTGGAGTCTGAAGGGCAAAGTTATCACTTAAACACAACCAAGACTAGAACAATTAGGAGTCTTTTCCTGACCCCAGATTCTAGAGTTCAGCTAAGTTCTCTAGTCCTATCATTAATGAAAAACAGGAAGATGGTTCGTCTCTACCCTTGAACTTCATCGAAGAAGGCAGCAAGTCATTTGAGGCAGAAATTCCTCCCTCAGTGACGGCATTCTGATACCCATCTTTAACTAAATTACTTCAAATGCTTCACGGGGGCTCTCGTCAACCACAGTCTGTTAGACAGATAGGGAACAACCTCCTATCTATTGTACTCTTTGGGGAAATTTGTGGTGGTTACTTAGAGAGAATCTGAGCACTGGTCCAAATCTCTCCTCCAAGACATCATCATCTGTAGCAAGGGTACACGAATTGCTGGTGGGTGACCCCATGTGTTCCATTCATCGCAGTTAGCACATTCAAGACAACTGTTTTTCTTTTTTTAAAATGACCAATCCCACTATTCCTTCCTTCCTTCCTTCCCTCCCTTCCTCCCTTCCTTTCTTCCCTCCTCCTCTTCCTTCTTAAGATACAAAGAGTCGAGAATATCCACATTCACTTGAAGTGCCCTCCCTTAAATGAGAGATGGGGGTGGTGGTTGGAGATTGAGACATGAGGCAATCCTGAAAATATGAATGAAAGAATATAAATATTTCTTCAGCCTTTGTACTCTTCATTAAAATACACCAGAGGAAGAAGCTGGGCTGCCCTTCTATATTTAATTTGGACTCTAACCTCTTCAGCAGTGTGATTAATTTTAGCTTATCATATGGAATGTCTTCCTACCTATAAATAAGTCTATTCATCTTTTGGAGAGCATAAATATGCCTCCTGTTTTACAGCCATTAAAAAAAAAATCCCTTTCATATAATTGTAATGAGATCTGTTTCCAGAACAATAGCTCAGGTCAGTTACATTTCCATTACGCTTTGTTAGTTTCATGGTTGGGAAACTTAAGCAGAAAGAAGTTTCCTTGGATGACTATGAACACAGTGTTAAGTGGAGTGATGTGAATAATCACAGAGAAACAAGAATCTGAACAGATCTCAAAAGCATAAAGAGCAATGGAAGAATGAGGAGGAAGAGGAGGAGGAGGAAGAGGAGGAGGAGGAGGTGGGACAAGAAGTAGAAGATGGGGGGAATAAGAACAGCTTGTAGGAGTTCTAAATTTAAGGGAGAAATATAGGTGTTTCATTAAGTTGTTTTTTTTTCTGTTGTCCCATCTAATGCTGGGACACCCCCCCCCCATTAGCAAAGCATCTGATTCCGAATTTTCTTAAATTCTATAGTCCCTAGGTTCATGTTGTCTGTATATCCATACAGAAAAGTACTTTTTATCTACACAAATCACCAAAGAGGACTGTGTTGTCTACTGTCTTGATGATATTAAAACTTCTTTTCAGGGGATTTGGAAGTGTGGCTCAATGGTAAAGGACTTGTGTGTCTTGTCCATATCTTGGGTTCTATTACTAGCACCATACCAAAAATTTTTTTCAGTTTAACAACGTATGCTTCAATTAGGTGATAAGGCAACCTGTTAGATTCGAGATGATACATTTACTTCCTGAAAAATCATATTACTGAAGAAAACTGTAGTATTCCTAGGATTCTAATTCACTTCTAATTTGAACTCAGACCTTTAAATGAAAGCTCACGCATAGAAAACAGTTTAGCAGCTTTCCTTTTGTAGGTCATTCCCTATTGAAAAAGAGGACCTTACTGCTAAAGACAAAGGACTTGCCTTCCTCCTGAGAAATCTCTCCCCACTGCTCAGTGAGTAAATGCAGAATGTTTAAGCAGTGTTTCCCCTGGTCCTATGGGACTGTCTAGCACGAGCCAGATGGTGTTTGTCTCTTTTACAGGCAAAGAAAATGGAATCTCAGCATGCATTTGTCACTCCTTACCTCCCTCCCCACACCCCAGGATGATAGGAGGCTTAGTTTGCCAGGTGTACCTAGCCAGTTCCAGGTCATTCTCCAGAAGCCCCTGTTTAGGAAGCACCAGCAAAGCAAACAGATAGCTCCTGCTGCTATTTCCCCAGCATGGTTGCTCTCACAGAACAAGCAGGGTCTGAGATGGAGAGCAATCGTTAGTCAAATCAACACAATTATCTCAGGGGTTCATTTGCAGAAGACCTGGGCTAGAGAGCAAAGAATCCGCACAGGGCTGTCACCTTTCACCGGGGCTTCTCCTTGTGGGATCCAAGCTTTCACACGGAAGTGGTGACAATACACACAGGCATTGTTTAACCTGGGAATGGGCAGCAGGATGGTGGAAGCTTCTGGATAATCTGATCCAATGGAGCTGTGTGGCAACATCAAGGTTCTTGAAACCCAGGTCCTGGAACTGAGTTACATGGGAGACCATGTTTACACAATGTCCTTCAGAGAATCCAGTAACTAAACTCCACTGGACAGGAGCCAACACAAGCCTTTTTAATGCCAAATTCCACTACAGTGGGTCATGTTATTGGGTGGCTCCAGTGAATTGGGGACAGAAAAAGGCCCCTTTCCTTTGATACTTTTTTTTCTTTTTTCTTTTTTGGACTGAATTATCCAGATAATTGCTTCACTTTTCAACAGAGCTTGCAGGGAGCATAGAAAGTGATCTACTGATTTGATTTTTGCTTTTTTGCTGTAATTAGACTATAACCTGTGATTCCTAGAAGTTGGTGTCATAACACATAATTTCTATATATTTCAAAAAATTCTTTTTATAAATTTATTTATCTGTTTTCTGTGATTCATTCAGAAAAGATTTACTGAACCAAACTAAAGATATGTTGTCATGGCATTTGTGTGGAGAACTGTCTGTTGTAATGAGCTGGATAAAAACCTTGCTAATACTAGGAAGCACCAGGAAAGGCAGAGAAAAGTTAGAAAAATTTTCCTGAAGTGCTCTTTTTTTAAACACAAAAAGTTAAACATTTTAAAGCAAATGCACTTGAAGCCCATGTAGGGCCTTTTGCTAGAAAAGATCACAGGGTTAGCATTTCATCTTTCCACTTCAGTACCTTTGAAGACTGGCAGTGTGGAAACTTTCATTTTGTCTTAAAATTTATTACTATTATTATTCTGGTAAACATGGATACAGGCTAGGTGTCTTCTTCCTACTCCACTTATTAAAACTCTGGAAAGTTCTAAACTACCAGTAAATAGGGCTCCATTGGAATGTTTCCATTCCCAACCTCTCAGGCTAATTGTCAGTATCCATTTTCAGATCTCATTTGTGTGTGTGTGTGTGTGTGTGTGTGTGTGTGTGTGTGTGTAACAGTGTTTCTTTGTGTAGCCCTGGCTGTCCTGAAACCCACTCTGTAGATCAAACTGCCCTTGAACTCAGAGATTTACTTGCCTCTGCCTCCTGAGTGTTGAGATCAAAGTGGGTCATCATTGCTTGGCTCATTTCCTAATGTTAGCAGTTTACTTGAAAGGGATTCTTGTATGGACATGGCCCATATGTTGTGGATCCCTTTTCCTTTTATGATACTGGCCATTGCAAGTCTTACAAGCATAACAGCACATATTGAATGGATAGCCTTGGCTAAATACGAATTATATTATTCAAGGGTTAAGGAGAGAGAAATTTTACTCTGAGGGTATTAAGTTTCAATGAAAAATCTGCTGATGACCTTTGAGTTCTTAAAAAGTGTAATTACATCATTTTCCCCTTCTTTCTTTTATTCCTTTCCATATAGATCTCTTCCCTTTTCTCCTTGTTCATTGTTTCTAGCCTCTCTTTAATTACTGTAACACACACATATGTATATCCTTAGACATATAGAAACAGTGTTCTCAATACACATAATCTTACTTGTATGATATAATTTCAAGACCGATCACTTGGCATTGGATTACTAATTGGGGAGTTCTTCCCTGAAGAAGACTTTTCTCCATTCTCAGCATTCCTTAATTGCCTAGGGTTAGGGCCCGTGAGCTTCTTCCCTTCTGTGCTAACACGTCCTTTGCTATCACCGTTGTTCGGGTCCTGTTTAGGCAGTCATGTTGGTGAGACTGCATGGGCATTGGATCTCTGGAATGAGAGTGAAAGACCATTGTGAGTTTCCATATGGGTTCTAGGAGCTGGATCTTTGTCCTCTGGAAGAGCAGCTGCCACTCTGTACTGCTAGGCCATCTTCCCAGTTCTGTACATTTCATTTTAAACTAACGGATTTCCATTTGTGAACCATAGGAGAGCAGAGGCTACATTAACTTCCATGCTTGCAAATAATTGCCAAGGTGGCTAGTTTTCAGGACCTAATGTTCTGGATAGAGGATCCTAAGGTGTAGAGTGAGCTCCTCATAAGGATTCAGCTGAGTGTTGACCAGTGCATTGTAGTAAGAAGATTCTGACCTGTCCATTCTGGTTTGGACTCACACGTCCACTGCCACTTAACCCCAAATAATCACACAAAGACTTATATTAATTACAAACTGTTCAGCTTATGGCTTAGGCTTATTATCAGTTAGCTCTTACAACTTGAACCATTTCTATTAATCTATGTCTTGCTATGTGTGTAGTGGCTTTATCTGTGTTCCATTACATCTTGCTCTCTTAGGCAACAGCCTGCAACATCTCTGAGTGACTCTGCCCTCCTTCCCCTTTACCTGTGCTTGAATTTCCAACCTGACTATAAGCTGGCCTGCCATAGGCCAAAATAGTTCATATATTATTTAATGATAATTCACAGCATACAGAAAGACATCTCACATCTGCATAAATATACAGAACTGTCAAGGACTAAGGGAAACATTAAAGAAAATAACTAAGCAGTCAGAAAGGGCAAGGCTTAGTGTCTGTTCCCAATAGCCAGACTAGAAATAAACCTTCCAATTTATCCACGGGAGCATTGAGAAGCATCTTGTCTCAGAATTAAGGAATAAATAACCAAGACCAAATGCTGCTCTGATTCAGGCTAACATATTTTAAAAGGTTCCAAGAAACTTAACTGCATCTAAGAACAAAGCTCAAGATTATTTATAGGTATACAAAAGTAATCCAGGACCCAACAAGGAAAAATTCACTATGTCTGGCATCTAATTAAAAAAAAAAAGTGCCAGACATTCTAAGAAGCAGGAAAATAGACTCATTATGAGGAAAATAATCAATCAATTGAAATCTTCCCAGAAATAACAAAACATTAAAATGATCAGATATAGATGTTGGGTTTCAGCCACAGCAATCTAAAAGCTGAAAAAAAAATAGATATATAGAATATATCAAGTAAATGTGCAGTTAAATATTAACACTAAAAACTGTAACATCTGAGATAGAAAGTATACTAAATAGGATTGATTTAGATTGCTAAGTGGTTAGACATCTGCCTAACCAGTAAGGAGGTCTGAGTCAGACTGGGAGTTGGTTGGGTACAATGCCAACAGGATTCTCAGAGCAAGCTGGCTCATGAGACTGTCTATGGTGATATGAGCTCTGTGTTTGAGAGACCTTGCCTCATTGAATAAAATGGAGGAGAAATCAACCTCAGACCTTCACATGTACCCTCACACATCTTTATGTGTACACACACACACACACACACAGAAGACAAACAGACCCACAGACAGACAAGCACACACACACTGTACATACACACATAGGAAAAAGTTAAAAAGAAAAAAGAAATAATAGTGAATTTGTAAGCATTAGTGGAACCTAATGAACACAGAAGGGAGATGCATTTTAAAAATAGTATAAGACCCTGTTACGGGAGGCAGCATCCAGGGGGCTATGGTGGGCCCTTCCAGCTGTTTTGTTTGTTCCCCAGGGCTTCCTTGCTTCCCCTCCTTTCTGGATCCCATTGCAGTGTTTCTTCAGCGTGTGCAACTTTGCTGTCTTTTCACTACATTCTTTTCTCTTTTAACCAGAATCTCTTTCTGTTCATTGTGACCCAATAAGCCTGAAGTGACTTATCTATCAAATAATTTTCCTAATTGATATGCAATGTGCCTTCCTGGAGTCCAGGTAAATGACTAAATCTAAACGGAATGATCCTACTTTTCTCTTGTAAAACTCGAATTCTCTTAGGTTGAGGTTTTCCTTCTGTTCCTGCAGCTACTCCAATGGTTCCCAACCTTCCTAACATGGCGACCCTCTAATACAGTTCCTCATGTCGTAGTGACCCCCCACCATAATTTTATTGCTACTTCATAACTGTAATTTTACTACTGTTATGAATTGTAATGCGAATACCTGTGTTTTCTGATGGTCTTACATAACCCCATGTAAAAGAGCCATTGGGTCACAACCCACAGGTTGAGAAACTTTGTTCTGCACTGTTTAATTGGGAATCATCTTATGGTCTATGATATTGTGAGGTTTTATGTATCACCAGTGTGTTAGGTGCCTATCACATTCAAGAGAGAGGTCCAAGGATGTCTCTATCTTTCTTGTAGCATCCTTGGTATCCAGAGACCAGTTTTCTTTCTAGTCACTACTTTGTCTTTTGAAGAACTAGTACCTTTCAATGTAATATAACATTCAGACCTGTATGATCTTTGATACTATGACATGATGTCATCTTCCTAGCTTTTAATTGCAAGCACCCTACTGATTGGACCACCTCCCTGGCCCCTCACAGACACATGCTGTTGGGATCATTCTGGAACTTGCCATCTGAGAAGCCCTTTATTTGCGGGGTAAAAAGTGGCACCAAGGTTTCTATCATGTGATATAAATAGCACTCTCCAAGCCACATTGTTTTTTTCTTCGAAGTTTATGACTCTGGATAATGACTATTTTTATTTAATATATTGTTAAGGTTTATCAAATATTCTGTGTATGTATGTATGTGTGTGTGTGTGTGTGTTATGTGTGTATACATACACATGCCTGGAAATCAGAGATTGTTTTGGGATGTCTTTCTCAATTGTTTTCTGAATTGCTTTTTGAGATAAGGTCTCTCACTGAACCTGGAGAGTATTTAGCTAGGCTGGCCAGCCAGTGAACTTCAGAGGTCCATCTGTCTTTGCTCTTCTGGAGTGAGAATTACAGGTATATCACTGTCTCTACCTTTCTTACCTGGATGCTGGGAATCAGCACTCAAGCCCTCATGTGTATACAGCAGGCACTCAACCATCTACATCATCTCTCCAGCCCCTCATCAAGTGTTCCATTTCTATAAGAACAGATATTTTTTCCTGTGGATAATGTTTGAGTCATATAGATGGTCTAAAACAAAGTACACATTTTCCCATATCCCTCAAAGTGCTTATGAAGATGTACATATTCTAAGGTCTGATTATAAGTCATTGTTAAGTATGTCATTCAATTTTGAGAAAAGATCCACACTGTTGTGTGTTAGTTGTGTTTGGGTCATTAAGATGACATTTTTGTGTCCTAAAAGATAGGTGATATGAAAGCATTATAGAGAGATGGCTTCAAATCAACTCTGGCTCCTCTTCTATGTCCTGTAGCATCAATTTACTGGATCCCATAAAGTCAGGAAGACCTGCTCCACAAGCCTTTCTCACCTTCCTCCCAACCCACCCCAGTAGCCACTATACTTGCTGCATATATTACTATATGGGCTCTTTGCTTGCCTAGTCTATTTTAATAACGAACAAATGGGTGCTGGCCTCCAAACCTTCGACTGTAGCAATTCAGCAGAACTCCAGAAAGGCCATCTGTTGCCTCAGCTGTCTGTAGAGCTGAAGTAAGAGTGTACCTTCGTGCTTGTGAGCAGAGCAATAGGAAAGCATCCATCACTCAGTGACACATTGGTACAGCCGTCCCAACGGACGGATGTCTGCAGTCCCATACATTCAGGAAACAGAGTGGATCGCCCTGAGCATACAATTGCTTCTCAGAACTTCAAGAAATGAAGAACCGTTGCAAAGAGGCCGGATGCTTCCAGAACACATAGCTATTTCCTCACTGTGTATCTGCTTCAATCTGCATGCAAATTCAACTCTCAGGCTTCGGTGTTGCCAGTGGATGAGGTTATGGCTGTGAGGTACTGGATACATTTGTGTCTGACTTTTCCATTCTAAGAGTAGGATTAGCAAAGTGACTGTGTGAGCTCACCCTGGATGCAGGGATTTGTTTCTGTGTGTCCTGGAAAGCAGTGAGAACAGCCTCTACAATGGGTCTGACAGCCGAGGAATTTTCATGCATCAGCTAAATTAGCATTCTTCCTTCTGGACACATACAGTTAAACTTACGTTCAATCGCATCTTTTAACTTGTACAGAAAATACATACTCATCTTTGATCTTTTTTATTCTCTCACCATTGAACCTAAAAGCCTACTTTCTTTTGTTCCCATCTATCCCTTCTGTTTCTAAAGATTAATCACTACCAATAATTTTTGAAGTTTCTTATAAGCTATATTCTATGCACTTCACACAATACAAGCAGAGAGATGATAGATATAGATCACAATAAGACAGATGATAGGTGGATACATGAGTAGGTAGATAGATGGATAGATAGATTGATTGACAGATGAATAGATAGATTGATAGAATGATCGATACATAGATGATTGATAGGGGATAGATAAATAGATATGAACTTAACTTCTTCTCAGCTACCTATATGGTGCCAGAAATTATATCACCTGCATTTTATTCAACTGAACAACCAGAATACAAGCAATGTATTTGACACATAGCCTGAGAAGTCACAGCATCAGGATTCAAATCCAGGTCCTCTGAGTGCAGAAGCAGTTACACTGCCAGATAAAAAGGCCCCTCAACACTGAATATGCCTCCCTCATGCTCCCATGTCAATGATTGATACGGATTATTAGTATTATTTGTTTTTGATAATCCTCCCAG
Organism: Sigmodon hispidus; assembly: GCA_004025045.1. Classification (NCBI taxonomy): domain Eukaryota; kingdom Metazoa; phylum Chordata; class Mammalia; order Rodentia; family Cricetidae; genus Sigmodon; species Sigmodon hispidus. Next base: position 42,524 of record PVIH01011284.1, on the reverse strand, counting down.
GACTAGGCACTGGGCTACAGAATTGCGCAAAAGTATATTTTACACAAATTAATGCCAGTATTTACAAGATGCGCATTTCAAGACTCCAGGTGAATATTTGAAAATATAGGTAGTACCTAGCCTACGGCTCGTATATTCTTTTCTGTAAATATAACCTCAGATAATCCTCCTTATGCTCAATGTAAAGAAAGTACTTCGTGCTTTCTGTTTGGTTTGTTCAAATCTGTAGGGGCTACAGAGGCCCTGTGACACCATAAGGGTCATTTTGAAAACCAAGGGGACTCCTAAATGACCAGGAGGTGGGTGTCGTCGGTAGTACGTGTACGCTGGACAGATGACTGTGTCCTACAGGGAAGTCAGCGGGTAAGCTCACAACTGCAAACTTACTTGAAGAGGAGCAGAGTAATTTTTCTTCAATCAGTTTTTGGGTTAGCTTATTAAATAATGTGTTTCATTGTGACATTTTCCTACAGATGTGTCCCCTCTCATTTCTTCTCCTCCACATCCCCCTTGACTCTGTTGTCTCCCGCATACTGTCCCTCCCCCTGCACTTTTGCCCTTTTTTCCTCCTTTAGAAATGCATCATTATGTGATTCTCTTGTTGTTTAGATGATATAGCCCACGACACACTCAGACAATAGGCAAATGCCATCAATTTCCCTATCAATCATTGATTAGAGTGTTCCTGTGTGGTTGGTTTATGACTATGTCTGTGTGACTATGCCCATGATGTGCTCCTTTGGAGACTGAATGGCACTATCTGAGTTTTATGCTTTAAGATGATATACAATGTATTCTTGGTCTCAGAAATAGTCATACTTTCTTCCTAGATCCCCCTAGTAGGTCAGACTGTTGAGAAAACAAAAACTTGGGTCAAAGGCCCAGCCTTTTCCATGAAGGGTTAAACAGAGATGTGTGAGCAAAGAGCAGAAGTCTAGCTATTGTTAAAAATCACACAGCCAAATAACTCTTGTTTCTCTGCCATAGTGACCTACCTACACTCTCCAAGAGGAGATGAATATGGTCAAAAGGCTAGTTCTATTCTTTGACTTCATGAAGCATGCACTACTGCCTGATAATCTGAAGAACTTTCTAAATTACAACACAATGGTAACAAGTTCACTTAGAGAGTTGTAGAAGTCTTTCAGTCAATGGTGTTTATTTTGTCTCAGGTCAGACCTCAAAGGACTACCACATCTTGAACAGTGGTGTCTTAGAACAATGTAGTAGAGCCTTGTTCTTTTAAAATGGGGAAGCCTATGTGAAAGGACCACTGTCTCCCCCTGAGCTGCCTCCTCCAGAGTGGGATGTTGCTGAGTTGGGTGAGAGATCCCTCCTAAGAAAGACTTTGCACAGCCTTGCCTTGTGCATGGCTGGCCGCTGTGTCCCCATGCCAAGGTATTCCCAGAACAGGTCTTTGGAAGGCTTAGGTTTTCCAAGTGTGGAAAGCTGGATGAGAGCCAGAACGCCTTCTCCCATGAGACACACACACACACACAGTCAGGTGCAACATCAAACACTCTTCTTTCTCTTCTTAGTCTCTCTTTGCCCTTTCAGGAAATACTTTAATATCAATTTTAATATCCCACAATTGCAGAATAGCCACCTGTCACCCCTCATCACAGATCAATAGTCACTGTATCCCAGATTCTCCCACAGAAGGGCTTACTAGCTGAGGAAATAACTCAGTGAGCCTTGGGAAGGCAGCCGAGCAGCCGTGGGAGGCCTATTAAATCCACAATTTCAGACTCTCAGGGTGGGCATGTTCTCCTGGCGTATTAAGTAACACACCTACTTGAGTTACTGTGAGGACTCAGTAGACAGTTGCCCTTTCAGTGAGAAATGTACGCTTGACTCCATTCTGTCCTCTGCCCTTGCCCCTCCCAAGCTCAGTCCTAGACTCTAGAGAGGCTAGGCTCAGAGCAGCAGAAATGAAACAAAACTGGAATGAAAACCCCTGTGGTATCTCCTAAAGCCCTCACATACTGGAGAACTTCAAGTGCCTGGGGGTTTGCCTCAAATCCCATCCAGACAAATACTGAATTTGTCTAAAGTAGAAATAGAAGAATGCACTATTATAAACTGACATATCTCTTAGGTCCACTTGGAAAGGCACCTGGGGTGAGGTGGAATATGCTGAAATATCAGAGAACAAATCCTGGAATCTAAAAGAACAAGAGCTCCAATAACTCAGAGTTGGTCTGAATTGAGGCAGGCTTGCTTCATCTCTATAAGGTTCAATTTCCTTTTGGGGGATAAAAAATAATGCCAAATTGTCGTTGGTTCATTGTGTGAAATGTATGAGATGTTAGATATAAAGCTGGGGGTATTATAAAGCACACACTCTGGTAGCAGTTTTCTTGATGTCTTCTTAGATAATGGCTGATCAGTTTGCTTCAGGTATTCCTCAACCATCCACATAACCAAGGAGATATCTTTTTATTTAAGGTAATTAGTAGTATGTAGAGTCATGTGCTGTTCACAGTCAATATTTTGCTTCATAAGCCATTTCTATGGAATGGAAATATTAAATAACAGCTTTCTTTGTGCCTTGACAGGCACCCCATCTTCATAGACTCTCCTCCCTGAAATACGTTTGATAGCCTTAAACTAGGAGATCTACATAAGAGGGAAAAGGAGCACCCCAGAAGGGAACCCCAAAAGAAAGGTGAGAAAATGCATAAACAAGTTGCACTCCTGTCTAGAGTGAGTAAAGCAGTGTCCACAGGGGCAGAGCCTATGAGAAATGTTAATGCTTAAGGGAAATGGCTGCCTGGCATGGGATTTACTGTAGGGGGACTGTATTCTGTTCCATTGTAAATAATTGTCCTGCCTACTGGTTTAATTTAAAAAAAAAAAAAACAAAAAACAAAACAAAACAAAAACCAACCAACCAAACAAAGAACGTTGATTGGCCAAAAGAAGACAGGAAGTATGGGCTTCTACCAGACTAAGAAAAATCTGGAAACATCTCAGAACAGAGCAGAGATGCCACAGGGATGCGATAGAGACACAAAAGAACCCAGCAGCAGACAGAGGAAAGAAGCTGAAATGCTGCTCTGAGAAAAGGTATCGAGCTGCTTGGCTGAGCAAGATAATAAAGATGGGTTAGTTTAAGGGTAAAGAGTTGGCAAGTTAGCATATGTCTGGGCCCTAGGCTGATCAGTGTAAAATTAATATAAGCGTCTGTGTGATTCTGTGATTCTGTTGGACTACCAGACTGCTGTCAAACCTCTGGTTTAGACCCGAAAGTCCAGGCCAGAAACCTATTATAACAATTTATCTCTGCTTTTGTGGGCATTCCCTGCTCAGTGTTCAGCATCAGAGCTGGCTCTCAGCAGTGAGGAACAGGGCATGGAATACTGATGAGCAGACTCTCAAGTCCTCTAAGGACTGAGAGATACTTAATTAGGATTAAATTCATCATAACATATTATGTTACCCTCTCCTGCCTCAGATTCTCTGGAATCATGAAGTAAGTGACATAACAAACAAGAAAGGAATCCATTTAAGTGATGGGGCGATGAGTTCCTTGACAATATGTGGGGCAAGCTTGATGAAAACACAGAAGTAAGATAATGAGCCTACCTCAGTGACTTTTTGACTTCTGTATTCTGATCTGTTCTAAAAGGCTATTTACCTTCTTAACTAGGGAAGAGCCGAGCAATAACACCCTTCATTTTACCTCAGAAGGAAAATGCACTAAAGGAGTGGAGAACAGAACCCCCAAAGACAACTCAAGTCAAGCTGAAGAGAGACAGACAAAGAAAGAAAATGCTAGCAAATGTGGGATTCCCTTGTAGTCTTGCAATATATTGTGACTTCAAACACATTTAACAAGAGGAACCATGAACAAACAATAGAAAGAAAACACCTCCCCCAAAATGAAACATTTGTGTTCCAAATTTAAGAAAGGATTTATTCTTGAATTTTTTTGCTTCAAAAGGGAGAACTCCTTTCTTTATAGGGAACACCAAACAGCGAGGCCAGTTAAGTACATATCACTGTTTTAGTGGAAACCCTACTCAGGGGCACAGTGGAACTTTTAGAGCATGTATGGAATGGCTGTTTTTGGAGTTTTAAGCAAGTCTTAGGCTTGTGGACACCTAAACTCAGTCAGAATCACACAGGTCACCCCATGTGGGGTTGGCTGGCTGTGGGAATCCTTTATTGTGTACATTAGCCAGCTTCTTGTCACTATAACAAATACTCAAGATAGTCAGTTTGTGAAGGGAAGGGTTTATTTTGGCATGTAATTTTGCAGATTCCATGATCCATGTGTCCTGTGGCTTGCGTCCTTTGGTTAGGGCTTTCATCAGGAAGAGAGGGGATGACAGATAAAAATTACATGAGAAGAAAGGAACTGGGGTCCCACAATCCCCTTTGGGGCTAAACCTCCAGTTATCTATGAGCTACCTATTAGGCTGGACACTTGTTAACATTCTAACACCCCCTAATGGCTCTGTAACACCTGTAACATGAGCTTTTGGGGGACACTTATGATCTAAATTGTAGCAGTGTAGTACACCCTTACTGGAGATTGACCACCCTTCAGGCTGAGAGTGCTCTGTCATTTCCAGCACAGACCATTCCTTTGTGGTGAAGCCATCATGCAGAATGGTCTTTAAAGTCCACCCTTCCCCTTCCATGTTTACCCATTGGCTCCAGTTCTGTTCTTTTTTGCTCCACGTCGTAACTCTACAATTAACAGCCCTCCTGAGTAATTGCCCTTAAAATATGTGAAAACAGTCTTCATTTCCCTCCTGGCCTCTCCTCTTCCGGGACAGGAGCTCACTTCTCCTTTGTCCCATTTCCCAGTTGGTGTAATTTCCAGACAAAATTTCCCGTCCCCAAGATTCTATAGAGATTTCTTTGCCCCCCCCATTCCTTTCCTTTTTTCTTTTCCGACTCTTTTAAAGGGCCGACTTTCCTCGAAGAGCAAACATATGCTGTTCTTTTCCAAGATGTGATTGAATGTAACCATTCCATCCACATCATGGTATGTGATAGTATACCATAAAACGTTTTATTGTTTTGCATTTGAATAGAAGATGGCTGTGTTTGTTGAGCAAGCTCTTTCCAAACAAGCCATAATAAAAAGGTTTATAGCATCCCCACTTCATCACATAACTTTTTAATGTGACTCCTTTTGTTTGGTTTTGGTTCTGGTTTGGGGGACTTCTTTGTAGCCTCCCCACCCCCACCCCCCACCCCCCCACCGAAGTATTAGAGTTACTCTGGACATTCCCATGGAGATTTTCCAGTTGGAAAATTGGTCCTAAAACGTCTTTTCTTGGAGACCCTTTCCTGGGGTTAGACTGTGAATCAGTCCGTGTGGAAATAATGATGCTGTGTGTGTGGTAGGGCCCAGTGTGGCACATATGTGCAGTATAAAGTCCGTTTATATGTGGTTTGAAATTGTATCCCAGGGTTTGGAAAAATGAAGAAGTTTATGTGATGGATATCATGACCACACATGAGGTGTTGTGGAGATACACATGTATTCTAAAATATACATATCGAGAAGAATATACATATCTGTGTACAACTCTTCTCGAAGACCCTAAACTATCAAAGCCTTCAGCAAATGTTTCATAGCTGTCTAATTGCGAGTCAGTATAACATAACCTCTTGACTTCAGAAGTCAGGACTTGGCACTGCTACCATGAAGTAAATACCCATTACAATTAGTGTAGGGACTGCTCAGTACTTGAATCACATAATCGGGATGGTCTAAGTTAAACATTTGTTCAAATATGTAAAGGAAATACAACAAATTGGGAAAGCATCGACACTGATTCTGGTGACAAGCATTTACTTTTGTGTTTTATTGGAAAGGGTCTCTTCCTGTGAAAAGAAGCCTTAGGAAGCCTTTCCCGTGTCCCACACATTCCATCCCTGAAATGTTAGCGATGCATGTGCCGAGAGTGGGAAGCCGTTGAAGAAAACATTGTAACTGCTTGAAGGTATCAAATCAGGACCAGTTGGAAAAGCAAGCTTGATTAAAGACAGCCGACGTCATTTCAGGAAGGGGGGTAGTGCCTAAATAATTTGTTGGAATTCTTTGAGGAAATCATTGCCCTGGTGAGCCGGCTGTGGGGGGGTGGAGGGAAGAGATTAGAAGCTTGAGTTCTTCGGAAAGTGCTCCACAGAATTCTCCACTGTGGCTTAAAATGTTTAAGGTCTGAAGTCATGGGAGTACGGGACAATTGGCATATTGGGCTAAAATTTTGGCAATGGGGGAGGAAAGAGAGAGTTACTATGGACACAACCGTGTCAGCCTTGAAAACAGTACATCCAGGGAGGTCAGCAAAGAAGCTGCATCTGGCACGGGAGCCTGGGCTTGCAAAGGACTAAGAAGGGATTTTTCCCTCTAATGTTTACAGGGACGGATGAGGTGAGACAGGGTTGGGGACTTAAGAGTGGTCAACCAGAGGCAGACAATTTTTCTTTTCCCATTTGGAAGAAGGGCAACACCTACTCACTTCCTCAGCAATGCTGCCCAGGTTTTTTTGTTTCTTTCTGTTTGAGTACCTCACAAATAAATCCACCAAGAACTGTATTGACTTCCTGTTGTCAATCATCACAGAGCTACATGACATAATTGTAGAGCTCTCCTTTTCTGAATCTGTAGAAAGACATAAAGAGGATTCAAGCTGGCATTGTGCTCAGATCTATCATCCTCAGCACCCAAAGGCCGAGGCAGGATTATCCCTGAGAGTTTAAGGGCAGCTGTGGCCACTGTGTGAGATCTGGTCAGACAGAGCAAGTCGTGGCTTTTTCCCTACTCCCAATGACCTAACATATTGCTACCCAAGGACTGATGTCCTGAGGATGATGTGACCCTGTCCATACTCACTTTTACCCTCAACCTGCTTGGCACTTTTCCCAACAGGATCCAGGGAAGAAGAAAGTGAAGGCTAGAATCAGTTGTTTGTTTATAGCATTGTGTACCTTCTACAAGACTAGATGAAAAAACTGCTCACATTTGGGGGGGGGGGGAATTTTTCCTCTTACAGGGAAAAAAAAAACATTTGCTCACATTTACCCTTCTGAATCTCTTTCACAGATTTTGGATATTATGTGTGTGTTCTCTGAAAAAAAAAAAAACAATTAAAGTTTTGCTTAGAATTACATTATCAAGTTTTGGGAAATAGAATGTCAAGAAAGTGAATTTAATGAGGATTTTTAGGAAAATATTTTCAAATCCAATCTAATGAGAAAAGGAGTGAGTTCCCATAGTGGGATTGCAAGGTGCTTGTGGTACCCCCAAACTGACACTCCCCGAGAAAACCACTTGGAGCTCTGGGAAGACCAAGGTAATCATTCAGCAGGTTGGACTTCACCCTTGGTCTGTGAGGGGCTACTGAGTTACAGCAATGCTTTCTAAATTCTGAGGACAGGACCATTTCCAAAATGAAGAGTGGAGTTTTCTATTGTACAATGTTAACTTCAAACTGACTAGTTAAGAACAATGCTTTCAAACAGTGGTCTGTTTTAGTGCTGGAGATTGAACCCCATACCTTGTACATTCAAAGTTAGCATTATCCAATACAGTAGTTATACCAGAAGCATTATTGTTGTGCAAAAATAATGTTCATGATACTCACTGAGCCTGGTATTACAAATTGGAAACTGAAAATGAGGCAGCCCTTTCTCTAATGGATAAGGTGACCAAAGAAAGAGGTGTTAAATGGTGTAGTCAGGAAGCTCTTGGGTGCAATGGCACACACTCATAATCTCAGTGGGCAGGGAAGAGACTGAAGGGTCTCTGGCCTTGCTGCTCAGCTAGTCTAGCCTAGTTGGTGATCAGGCCAATGAGGACCCTGTCTCAATGAAGGTGGGTGGCATTGTGTAGGATGGCATCCAGGGTTGTCCTCTGACATCCACATATACACTTAAACAAATGCACATATATCCACACACATGCATTCTTCCCCACAAACATACACATCAGAATCAAAGCAACCAATAGATGGCTTAATTAATTGAATACTTTCCTTTTTTTTTTGGTACTGGGAGTTGAATCAAAGACCTCACACATGCTGGGCAAGATACCACTGAGTGACAACCCCCATACTCCATCACTTTTAACTTTTGAGACTGTCTTACTAGGTTGCCCATGATGGTCTTGAACTTGTAAACTCTCTGCCTTCACAACAACTAGATTGCATGCGTACCGCTAGGCCTACCTTCATGGCTTTAAATTAAGGACATGGTAATGAAATAAATAAACCAGGGATTTCAAAGCTCTCTCATGTTGGGGCTCAAGTGCAAATTCATAGCTCTGAGCTCTATAGTCTTGGAACTGCCATAACCAAGTACCACCGAGGAATGGCTTCTACCTGAAAATGCATCATTGAAAGCTCTGGAAATTAGAATCCACAGGGTTGGTTTCTGCTGCAGTTTGTGAAAGAAAGCTCTGTGTGAGGACCATCTTCTTGGTCTGCTTGGTGCTCAACTTTCCTTTACTTGGTGTTCTGAGACCTACTATGTATCTGGCTCCAAGGTTTCCTTTTAATAGAAATACCAGTCGTATTTAATTTGATCACATCCTTCTTACTTTGGCAATGACCCTCATCTCCAAAATACAGTGGTAGTTTGAGGAGCTGGGGTTAGAAATTCAGTGTGAACTTTTAAAGAAAACCTTCAGCGTGTATTCCCCAGGCCAAGCGGATCAAAGTGCTGCAGCACACAGAGCGTTTGATTTACAGGAGGTTGGCATGTACCTGGAAGAACAGAGGGAAGAGAAAGCACAGAGAGAGAAGAGGAAGGGAGGGAGGAAGCTGTGAAGTCTAGACATGGCCTTTTTTTCTCTACTCTGGCCTCCATTTGGCCCCACTCCATGATTCTTGACAGACTAGCTGAACCAAAGCGTGGGGAGGAATGGATGGTTGCTTTCACAGATAAGGGAAAGGTTGAAGTCACTTCCTTTCTCTATCTTTACACTGTCTAACAAACAGCCCTCTTCCCAACATAGAAAATCTCCAAATAAATGCCTCCCTCTTATCAGGGAAGAGCCCAATCCAGGCTTAATTTTGACCTTGGCTCTTTGGCGAGAGTCCCCTCATCAGGGTATTTTTTTAAAGAAAAATGTGCTTTCTACCTACATCTTTGCCTCCCACAGCAAATGGCCTTCTTCCTTAGGGCTCAGATGCACCCATGCTGTCAGAACGGTCTAGTGTCAAAAATACTACACACATCTAGTCAGTACAGACTAAAGAAAAGCAAAGAAGTCAGTTGCAAAATAGGCAGATCCCCACAAGGGAGGGAGGCATTTAATATAGGCCAAAGGGCTGGAGGTGAGTTTTGATATGCTCTTTTCAAGACTTTGCATACGCAGAGCAGAATCGAATTTTCTCTCTGCCTCTGTGTGTAGCATTTTATTAATTGTCTCAAGGGATTATCTGGGAAATGCCAGCTCATCGGAACCCTCACTGTAGTTATTTAATTTCCAGATGTGCTCTGATATTCTTTGGAAAACATTCTTCATAATTACTGTCTTCAGGAAGTTTCCATCTGTAGAGATTCAGGAATTGAGTGTTATTTCTCTTATACTTGGGATTTCCTCAATCTCCTTCTCCTTTTGGTAACTGACGAGACCTGTTTGTTTCAGTTAAGGGAGAAGAAAATTAGAAACTTACTTTAAAAAAAACAAACAAAAAAAAGAATTAACTGGTGACTTCCAGTAAAGCAGGTGGAGTGGATAGATGAGTTCTCCTACCTTCTCTGGTAATTCCCATTCTGAAAGCAAGGTGTAATGAGTCAGTTAGGAGATAAAAATTGAGGCTGGGAGGCAGCCATCTGCTAGAATAATGGAACAAATTTTTAAAAAAAATACTAAAGGAGGTCTCAATGAAAAAAGCATGATGCGATTTGAGAAATTCCTTTTCAGGGTGAAAACACTGCTCGTTGTCCATTTTTCCTCAGTAGAATCTGAGAATTCTTGTCTATATTACCTAGTAGTGCATTTAGGCTCACCTGACCCCATGTCTATTCATGCTGGAGGCCATTGCATTTGGCCCAAAACTAGTGCTACTCATTAGAGGAATACACACGGGGATCAGTAACATAATGGCAAAGTGTCACCCCTGTATTCTCCACTGGGAACTCTGGATGCACTGGGGCATGTTTTAATTAGAATTCTGGGACAGGCTGAACAATCCATAGAGATCTATTGGTGAGTAGTATCAGCAATAAGACATTTATGTTGGTGTTGTTTATGCCCAACTGAGCTGGATGTGTGTAGACATTGGGATAATAACTGCTATGTAATAGAGAGCTATACTTTCTAACAGAAAATTGCTTCCTTTCTGGCTCTTGACATACATTTCTACGTAAGTAGGACTTTCAGTGCCCCATTGCCAAATGCAGAGTCCTGCCCACTGAAAGTCATTTTCATTTTTTGCAGTATCATGAGCCATTGAAGTAAAGCTGACATCTACTTGAGAAAGAATGACAGCCAATAGAAACATGATGTCAACCCACTTGTAATAGTTAATTTTTATTGTGACCTTGACTAGATTAAAAAATAGGTAGGATGTTAACAATGCATGCCTTTGGCCTGCCAGTGGAGGCCTTTCTAGAAAAGTTTAAATAAAAAGGACAATTGCCCTCGATGTGGGCAACATCATCCCATAGGCTGGGATCCTAGACTGAATAAGCAGACAGAGAGGAGAAAAGCAGCATAGTCCCAGCATTCTACTTTCCTCTGTTTCTTGATCAACCAAGATGTAAACAAGCAGCCTCATATTCCTGCTGCCAATTAGGTATTTCTGCCCAGTGACAATGAGCTGTATCCTCAACACAGGAGCGTGAACAACCTCTTTCCTTCCTTAGGTTGCTCCCCATCGGATATGTAGTCACAGGAACAAAGTCATACGCATGTTAGACTCTATGCTCACCACTTAATTCTCTTCCCAACTTTAAAATGTTTCCTTAGAAAGGTAAAAGAATGGTGTGATTTCCCTCTTAGTGGATAGGTACTTTGAAGGTCAATTCCAATGAATCTGACACCAAAATAAAGGCTCTGATTCTGTATTACACCTCACCCGACCTACTGGTTGTAGAGTGACCAGATCCTGGTCATTGGCAACCAAGAGTGATGAAACCTTTGAATGCACGTGGAGTTGATTCTGAACAGTCTGAGTAGTTTTGTTCTATGGAGCCACTGAAGGCGGAACTGCAGCTTCTAGGACAGTGGTTCTCAACCTGTGAGTCTTAACCCCTGGAGGAGGTAGAACAACCTTTTCACAAGGGTCACATATCAGATATCCCGAATATCATATATTTGTGTTCCTATTGATAAAAGTAGCAAAATTGCAGTTATGAAGTAGTAACAAAAATAATTTTATGGTTGGGGGTCCCTACACCATGGGGAACTGTATTAAAGGGTTAGTATTAAAGTATTAAACTGTATTAAAAATTGCATTAGGAAAGTTGAGAGCTACTACTCTAGAGGAAACAGGAGTTGTTCCTAAAGGTTTCTATCACATTTCCCCCTCATCAATAGTACAGCCTTGCTTTAGATGTGTGTAAAGATGTTTAATTGAAGAGGCTCTATTTAATATATGCTGTTGATTGACAAATGATGGTATCATGGCTAACTGCATGCCTAGAGGAAACTTTTTTTAACATATTCTTTTCCTTCATAAAGCTCATCACATTCTCATTCTTGGGAACAACATAGAGCACTATATTGGAAACTTATTTTAATCATCAACAAGATGACCCCAAATCCTATCAGCACATATGCTGCAAAAAAGATTATTTTTAGTATGGAAGCAGAAACAACAGCAGAGCATCACCTTGTCCAGGCACAACTGGGAGATATGAATTGGGTGGCTCATATTTTCTTGCATGTCCATGAATTTGTGCCAGGAATATTGACTGTAGCATAAGAAATTTTATTAATCGGGTAAACTTCTAACTGCAAACCTATGATAATGGAGACTGACAGCTTCCCAACCCAGTCATTGGACTAGCCCAGTCCAAGAAATCCCAGCTTTCAGATGGAAGAGGAAACATTGACCTTTCAGCCCAAATGTCTGAATACAAATGCCAGGTAATCTCGAAATACATCTCTTTTGTTTTCGCATATTTCAAATTCTCTGCCTCCGAAGTTACATTATTTAGTTTCACATAGACTTCTGCTAAGCACATTTACCACTGCAGTTTTAAATTTTACTTTCTGACAAGGGTAGGAAAGAAGAGCTCACCAAACAATTGCACAAACAAAGTGATTCTGGTTTAAATTTAGGTTAGCATACAGAAGAATGGGTTTCACTATGGCATCTTCATACATATATCATATGTGCTGTCACACTTCAACCTTGTCTTCCTTTTCTATTTCCCTTTCTGGCTACTTTACCTCCCCCATGACCCTAGCCTTTCCATTACTACTTTTAATTCGGCTTCTGGGTGCCTATGGATAATTGTTCTGCTTATTTCAATCAAGAACAAAATCAGCCAACATTTCAGCCTTGCCTACATTCTAGATAGAACAGACTCCTTGGACATCTCATGGGTATCAGCAGACCCCATCACTCCTAATACAGAGAGATGATAAGTGAAATGCAGCATTTCTCTTCATCATGCACTAGATACACACAGTCTCTTTCAGAAAGCTCTACAGGACATGGATCATGGTGGAAATTTCCCTCCTCCATATCTTTCCTTTATAATTAATAAATGATAATTACTTGGCTGCAGTCCCTGGGAGCATCTGTAGAAAAGAGGATGCTTTTGAAAGTCTGGCCTTTCTTTTTAACATCTTATTTCTGTTTCAAGGATAAAAATAAATCTTTGGACCTGACACTCAAGGTTCTTCATGATATAGCCCCAATTTTATTTTGTGCCAGCCAAAAAGGAGTTCATTATAGTTGAACAGTAAGACATGAACCAGGCCTTGGAGGAGGTAAGGGGTTACACAAAACCATGAAACTAACATCCATGGAAGGAAAAGATGGAGAGGACATGTGTAGCTATGAATATGGTGTACATCAGAGTCTATCAGCTTGCAACAAGAGGGAAGTAGACAGAGAGAGGGAAGGAGCAGGGGGACTGTACCAGGGAAGGAAAACATTGTGAACTCAATATACATAGATTTTTCCTTCCTTCCCCCTCCCATCCCTCCCCTCCCCTCCCCTCGCCTCCCCTCCCCTCGCCTCCCCTCCCCATCCCTCTTCTTCCTTCCCTCCTCTGAGAGAGAGAATGAACAAACATGGAGTAGGTAGGAGTGAGGGGGGAAAACATAATCAAAATACATAGTATGAAATTTTTTAAATAAAATAATAGTTCTTGGATAATGTGATAGTTCCATAGCTCTGGGGGAAGAAAGAGGTTTTTTTTTTTTTTAAAGAAGAAGAAGAAAGAAAGAAAGAAAAGAGCTTGAAAATGGAAATATGTGTAATGTTGGTGGCTGGCGCCATGAAGAAATACATAGCAAATGGCAAGTGGTCCATGTTGAAGATCTGGAGACACAAGAAAGAATTCTGTATGGATAGACCATTTGAAAATGAGCAGAAAGGCTGAAATTTGGTGGAGTAGTAAACAGCCAGTGAAGGCATCTAAGAAAAGAAGGCCAAGCAACCACCTCTTAAGTGTGCTGAGGATGAGAGATACATATCAACGGAATCTTTTCCCTAAGGATGGATGAAGGCTTCTAGGTAGCCTTTATTTGTCTTCCAAGAAGTTTTTATTTAACTTTCATACTCAGTGCTAGATAGTATGGAAACATGGCACCACTATAGGAATGAAATCAAAGGCTACTCAAACTCACTTTAATACTTCTTGATTTCCTGTTTTAATTCTGTCTCAGATAGAAGGCATTATCAGGAACCCCTGGGCAGTGCTTCTGTTGCTAAAGGATGGGTGTGGTTATCCTTACTTGACTGCTTCTATTTTTCCCTTTAGGCCAAGGTTTGGGGAGAGAAAGAATATGTTTTGTGTAAAGAGAGAAGAGAGAGCCTATCCTTATTTTTATGTCTTTGCTAATGTCTGTAAAATGCAACAGTATCTAGACACTCTTGTCCAGCTTTTTCTAGGGTAGTGACAGAGGGGAGTTAGTTCCCTTTGTTACGACGGTGTGAAAAGGGACAGACTTGTGCCATTCCTGTTTTTGTCGTAGCTGCAACGTCAGCCATCCCATAAATCACAACAGCTGAGTACAGCTTAATAGCATAAATATTTTCATAATTTAGAATCCTCAATAAATTGTCACATATTTATTAATAGGAGCAAGATCTCTTCTTCAGATTCTGGATTTGAGGTTTGAGTTAAAACAATGCCAAAACACTTAGGATGTGGCCGTGGAACTCGTGACTTTGAAATCATTGTCTAGGATTCTCCCTGGCAGCTTTGTAAAACAAATCTTGGAATGGGCCTGGAGACAACTGGAATTTCCTAAAAATTCATTTTTTTTTTTTAATTCACTCTGGTGCCAACATTAGCGAGTGACAGTGCTTGCTGTTATATTTACCAGCTGTCTTGCTCATCTGTTCATTATTTTACTTACTCTTGTTTTTAGACTGAATATATATAGACACATCTATTTTAATTTGATCTTTAAAATCTGGTGAATTCCCTAGGATTTAAACCACCCTTGTGATCTATGTGAGAATACATCTGTGAAACTCTAGGTGGCGCTCTACATCCGGCTTGGGAATCAGGGCAAGGACCATGTCCTTAAGCCTTGGCTTGGAATGAGGTCCAAAGGACACACACAGGCTATACTAGGGAGGGAGCTTTCTGTGTGGGGGTGGAGGGTGGGGTAGAGCAGGATGTGTGCTTGGGTTTCATTTGGAGAACAATACAAAACAAAATGCCACATTTTAATGTAATTTACTTTTAGATTTCTATTTGGAAAAAATATGGCATAAAAATATGACACCCTTTTCATCTCCTGGACTGGCTTGTTATCTCTTATATGTTTTCATTGCGATCAATCCTGGTTCTAACAAAGTATTTGTTTAATCTTTTCCCTGCTTGGACTGAAATTCCCTGGAGCTGAGACCTGACCACACTCAATTACTATGTTTGGTTTTCATTCACTGGCCCCACCCACTTTCATTCACTAGCTCCTTGTCCTGTCATTTGGCCATATTATGTCTGCCCTTCGCCTTCCCATCTTTAACTGTTACCCCCTCTCGGTCCTCTGCCCTTCTGTCTACACTGACCTACCCCACTTCACCCTACCCTTATTGATCATGAGATTTAAAAGTAAAGAAACACTGATGTGAGAAAATATATGTCTACAGAGTATCTATAAATAGACTCAAAATGCCGAGTAAGGTAGGGCAGGGGCAGAAGACCAGGGGTGCCTCTTGTTCCTTTCTTCAGGAGCCCTGGCTCTCCTGAACAGGTGCCGAGCCTCCTAGAATTTGGCAACCAGAAGCCCTTGCAGCTGAACAGTCTGGAATAGGGACAGTTGGCTGGTGTCACAAGTGGTGTCTTGGCTCACTTCGTTAAACTCCTGGTCTCTAGAGATTCCAGCACTTGAGAGCTTTCCCTTGGAGAGATCCTGACCCACACTGTGCATTTGCAAGTCAGAACTGTTGCCTTTGCATTTTTTTTTTTTTTTTAAGACTTGAAAGGCAGGAAGGAAGAGAGGGAGAGAGGGAGGAAGGCAGGAAGAAAAGGAAGGAAGGGGGAAAAGGGGAGGGGAAGGAACGGGAAACCAAGTTAAATTTTGGAACACAATAATTGCTCTTCACAGAGGCCTAAGTTACTCTTTGTTTAAACACAATTCAGGTTAATAGGAACTGAAAACCAAAGTGATGTTGGCAGCCCGCTGCTTCCCCTGAAGTGATAAACTGAAAAGCCGGATTCTGGAAGACTGCATCCCCCCAAATCCCTGCATCATTTCCAACCACAAAAAAACAAAATAGAGGGTCGGGAAGGAGCTCACAGGCAGGGATGCCAAACCTTATTTGTTTAGATGGAGATAATGGGGCTCGCTGCGTGCCACCATGAGTGATTCTACAAAGACACAAGCAGCAGAGCCAAAATCCTGTCTTCCAGCCAGCCAATTGAGCCTGTCCCACCCACAGGATACAGATTTCTGCTTGAGTTTAAATTGAAGACAAAAGGCTCATCATATATATATATATATATATATATATATATATATATATATATATTTGGACACAATTTCTTGGTGTAACCTTGGCAGTCCTGGATCTCACTCTGTAGACCAGGCTGTCCAAGGTCTGCCTCCCAAGTGCTGGGACTAAAGGTGTGCGCCACCACAGTCTAGCTAACTCTCATTCATTTCTTTAAAAATCTCACCAGAGACCCAGTTTATAATGATAAGTATGTATTTTTTGTTTTTGTTTTTTTTTTTTAAAAAAATACTGCCCAAAAGGAAGATAAACTTAAAAGCATGTAAATGCCGTATCTCCTTGCTAGTGGGAAGTGATTAGTACTGTAGGGAAATAGAGAAAGGTTTAGATGGGTTTCTGTAACTTCCACATGTAGTATGTGATTTTGAAATGATTCCAAACTATTTCTCAAATGTTCTCACATACAACACATGTGTCTTTCATGTAAGCTGAAGTAACTAACCCTTGGGAAATCAAGTGGGTAAACTTGCCAATGGCATGAATGGTTTTGTTTATCTACTGTCTTAAAACAATTGGTTTTACATATATTAATTACCATAGCTGGGCCCTACCTATCACCTCAGAAAGTCCAAAGTCCTCTTTTAATTATGTCTCTGACACCAGGAATACAAGTCTTGTGGACAAGACTGGAACTGCTTGAATCCCTTACAATAAAATTCAAAGAATGTGTTTTAAATACATTAATAAAAATTTCAACAACGTATTTGATATTTTTAGTCAGTCCTAACCCATCAAAGGGTTATATTCCAAAAATTAGCAAGTAAATGAATTATCTGGAATTTGAAGTGCATTTCCCCATTAACATAATTTCATCTACAGTTCTTAGTTCCAAGACTTGCTTTTCATTCCATTTAACTTTCAGGATAGCAAGCAACTATATACCTTAGCATTATTGTTTTAATTGTGTGATTAGTAATTAATTGGCTCCAAATTCATCAACAGATTTGGATTAGAAATGCTAATGTCTAAGGGAACAAGTTTCACTAGAGATATTTGAGATGGTGGGTAGGGACCTTCATGTCTTTTCTATGGGAGACTGTGAGGTACTTTGCAAACTTGGGAGCAAGCCCAAGTCTCTAGTATATTTAATTTTCTCTAACCAGTATGGCTAAGGTCCCTGGTCCTGTTCAGCTTCTACTGCCATCAAGGGAATGAGAGAGGAGAGAGAACAGAAGCTGACGTTGTCCTGGCACACACATCTGTGCACACGAAACTGCCCAAGCTATAAGCAGAGGTGAGGATAGGAAGGTATGATGGAAAGGAAGTAGGAGAGCACACCGGTCCAAGAGTTCTCTGTGCACATACAAAAGTGCAGCTGCTTCCGGAAAGTTCTGGAGGGAAAAGCATCAGAGCTAGAGGGTCTCAACCTTCCTAATGCTGTGATTCTTCGGTGCAGTTTCTCAGAGTATGGTGAACCCCAACCATAACAATAGTATTATCACTACTTCATCACTATAATTTTCTACTGTTATTAATTGTAATGTAAATTTCTGATACTCAGGGCATTCAACCTCCAGAGGGGCTTTCACCTACAAGTTGAAAACCTCTGCATTAGAGCCTAAGCTGTTTGTAAATGAACATGTTCAGTGAATGTGTGGTTGAACAAGGATTAACAGGACCTGGACTCATTTTTAAATTCATACATATCCTATGGTGTTCAAGAGATGGGACAATCCAGGTAAAAGGTCAAGCAATCACGCTTTACCTTGTAGGGATGGTACCCCACACAGGACTTATTTCCGTCATTTAATCTCACACTGATCTACAGAACATTATTATTATTATTATATTTTACAGTTAAGGAAACTGAGGTACAAAGAGGATGCTCGGTTTTCCCCAGTCATGCTGTTAGTAAGCAGTTACCCGTATTTGAACCTAGGTCATCTGAACACAGACTATAAACTCTTCTCTTATCCTGTCCTAACATTGCTCTGACTGACTACCTTGTGTCTTGCCATCAGTCTTTCCTCCCTGATTCCATCTGGGATTTGGAATGCCTCTTAAGAAGTGGGGGGGTGTGGAGGTTGGAGGTGGAAGCAGATTCAAGGCCCTGGCTTTTTAAGACTTGATTCAGATCCTACAGCTACTGTGAAGAACTTGCATTCCCACAGAGAAGTTGTCAGATTGGAAGAAAATTATGACAAAAGGTCTCCTAAAAGGCCTCAGGGACTTGGATCTTATCTTATTCCACAAGCCAAAGGCCACTTTCTTAAATCAAAGACCGACACAGAGTGCATCTTTATCAAGTGCTGTTTTGGCATGATTTCCCTTTGTTCAACGACAGGCACCCCTGTTGTCCCTTTGAATAATGTTTAAGCAGTCTTGAACTTTGGCTTGGAGATTGTCCTTTGAAATGACTTTTGCCTCCCTGGATATATTAACTCATAGCTTTTTGTTTTTATTTCAACCTGGCAAAAGTTACTGTCCCTCATAAAACTTTACCTTCTCTTCTCTAAGCCATTCCTCTTGATTATATATACTCCTCCCCTAAGCCGTATCCATTACCCTGTCAGCTCTCCATGGAGCTTAATCTGTTAGTGAGAATTTAAATGCTCTCCCAGGGTAGAGTAGGATTGGAGGATCACACATGCTGCACTCAGTCAGCCTGGGTTCAAATCCCATTTCTTCCATTAAGTCATTGTATCATAACAGGCAAAGGATTTAACTTTTTCTCAAAATGTTGTTTCCTTACTTAGAAGATAAATATGCTATTAATAGGACCAGCAAAACACTTGTTTTAAGAACTGAATTAGATGTAAACTCATTATAATGTTCAATAAGTGTTAGTCGCTATGATCACAAATCTCTTGGAGTATCAGTTATCAGATATGAGAGTGGAAAGCTAAAAACAATCATACTCAACCATTGTTGACTATGTGGACATTCATAATAATATTGTAAAACATTTAGAGTATATTGTGAGTTTAAAAGGAGCCACAAACCCTGCAAAGTTCATGATATTTAGGGGAGAATGCATTCTAAGAAAAGTTGAGTTCATCTATAAAAACAGTAGATGATAACCATCTAATGGGGAATTTTGTTCAGTGTGGATGGGAATTGGAATTAGGGATAATTTTCATTGTGTTTTGTGCTTTTCTGATTTTCCTATAGTTTGTGATTTTTGTAACTAGGAAAATTATAGTCTGCTGAAAAATACTGTATAAAGACTTCCTCTCTCAGATATTCTTCTCCTGGCTCCAATTAATCCAGATATTCAGCTCATTACACCCTTTCTGCCTTTCCCACTGCCCATAGATTCATATTCCCTGTGCTCAGCAGTAGTTGATTTTGAAGAGTTGATAGAGTCAAAGGTTGATGTTTAACCATATTTGTGTGGGTTCTCTCTCTCTCTCTCTCTCTCTCTCTCTCTCTCTCTCTCTCTCTCTCTGTGTGTGTGTGTGTGTGTGTGTGTGTGTCTCATCAGACTGCATTTTCTTTGAGAGTGTCTTCCAGTTTTCTCTGAAATTGTTCATGGTGACTTAGAAAGTCTTTGTCCTAAATGTTAACAAAGGTCATAATCAGAGAAGAAAAACCACCCATGCCAAGTGCTTCCTTCGGGAGCATTGTCATCTAATGAGGGCCACATCTCCGACGTTAGAAGTGGAGAGGCTTAGAAACTATTTGGAGATTTTCTCTTGTCTCTAAGATTATACTGTGTGTTTAGGGGGGCATTTTTTTGTGGAACTCACAAATACCACTTTTCCAAGGCCCTTAAGAAAGGGTTATATAGCTGCTCTAACCAACAAAATGAATGCGTTCACACTTGCAGGATCACATGATTTTGTGACATCTCTATGAAATCTTCCTTCCCTGGTTCTACTGCCTTTATTGCCCCAGGATGACGTGAAGCTTCAATGTGGTAGATCCAATATGGGCAAAACCTGGATCCCTGAGTTTCTATTATATGGAAACCACTTGAGAATTACGAGAAGAGCAACATCTGAAATGAAGGATGGATATGAGAGAAATGGAACATTTACTACATGAAGAAATGCATGGGTAGATTGTAGTACTCTAGATTCCAACTAATAACAGAAGGTTTTATATCTATATATCATATAGATATCCATCTATATATGATATACATATCATATACAGATTCTGGGTAACATATCCTAAGTATAGAAATAGGTAAAGAAATAGTATATATACTGTATACATATCATATACAGATTCTGGGTAACATATCCTAAGTATAGAAATAGGTAAAGAAATAGTATATATACTGTGCACATATACTATGGCCTATACAAAGCATAGAATATTAATATATAATAAAAAATTGTCAAGTGCATTACCCTCACATCTTTTGCTGTTTTTCTGTACTCAATCCTGTCAGGAACTTTCATGAGTAGTAATACATTCAGTTTTCTGCTGTAACTTCAGAAACTCAAATGCAGAGCCAATGCCCTGCTTGATCTAAGCTAGAACTGAGAGTTTGGAGTAGTACATCCTGGTTTTCTTTCTCTGTTGGATGCTGACTCTTCGCCTTTATACATAAGCACTGCAAGAGTATAGCGCCTTGGCTAATGATTCAGTTACTTACAGAAGAGAGGACAAATCGCATAAATTATCTAAGCAATATTTCTCAAAGACTGCTTCCACAGGAAGTTAATAGTATCTCATGAAACTGAGCTCCAAAGGCAATTGACTTTGGGAAATACCAAGGCAAGAAAAAAAAAAGAGACCAACAATTTTCTATTTGTTGTTGCTGTCTGGGTCTTTGGCTTGGGATTCAGACGCTCTTTGGATGGAGTATACAGCCCACCTGACTACAGAACCCTTTCTTGATGGAGCCATCATGAGAAAAGCTGTAGAATCACACTTCAAGGAAAGCCATCCCAGTTATCAGCTCTGGCCCTCCACTGCACACCAATCTCTCCTTCATTCAGTTTGTTTACATCCACCGGGATATTCTCAGTGTTGCAGCAGCAACAGTGTCAAGCCAGTAAACCGGAGTCAAAGGAAACTTTCAGAGGAAGACAGAAATTCACAGATGCTTTAGCTCATTACAAACAAACACAGGACCCATTTTACTGCAGCTGAAGAGAGAAAATGTAAATAAGGATGAGCAAAAAGAAAAAAAAAGAGAGAGAGATGTACACTGACCAGCATCTTTTGGACCAACTGACATATTCAGCTTGGAATATTTGCGACTTGAATCTGCAGATAGATGGGACATTTATGTGCAAGACTGACATGTAAATTTATGTGAACTAGAACAAAAAAGACACAAGGAAATAAAGTCTCAAGTTCCAAGATATAAATTGATCACATGTGGAGGGAGGGGCCAGAAGGAATTCCTACCTCACTCCAGCAGGGCTATTACACCCTGGCCAGACTGGATGCCCCCGTCTTATTGTCCTTTTCTTTGGCATATCTGATTCTGCCTAAACACGAAGTGTGGGGTTAGAACACAAAGTGAGGTATTAAGCCACACAAACAGAGATCTGATCCTGCTGCCATCTCCTATTGAAAACCAAGATAATGCAAATATTTTCAATTCTTTAAGTTAACCCAGACTTCCTCTAAAGATCCTGCTTTGTGGATGATTTCTCTGTTCTTATATTAAGAGAAGATTATTTTATGAGAGTTGAAAATATTTGCATGCATAGCATGAAAAGAATTTAAAATTCCCAACTACACATTATTCAGGCAAATAAAAAACAAAAACTGAACAGCTTCCATAGAGTAAGGTAAATGGATCTTAATTAGTGGGGACCTCTGAGCTGGAGGGGATTCCAACCTGAAAGGACCCGTTATTTCAAAGAAAAAAAGAAAGAAAGAAAACAAAAACAAAACAAAGGAAAAGGGGAAAAAAATCCCTCATTCCTTACATTTTAAGCAGAGAAATAAAATGTGCTTTTGACCTGCAGCCTTCTGAGCTGGCATGATGATTGAATGTCCTGTAGGAGGGGATGGCAGATTTTATGAGGCTGGGGAGCTGGGTGCGTTTTCTCAACCACCATCTTTCCATGGGAAAATTTGTGAAAATATTCAACTCTAATGGTTCGGTGAAAAACATTTGGGCTCCAGGGGATGAAGGGGAGCTAAGTTTTATGGAGAGAGTCCCATCTGGGACCAGAAGAATTAAAAAACAGAACCATGGGAGACAGGCAGCAGGAAGAATAGCAAAAACAGCTTCATGGTAGGGTGGGTTCCTCTTTCTCCTCTTTACTAAGGTTAGGGGTTTCTGCAGCATGAAAAGCAGGAGATCAATCAGGTCAGGAATTATGGCATTTTTTTTAACTGTATGACTTCACTTGACTCTGCCTCAAAACTGAATTACTTGGTTGTGTGATGGTCCCATATCCTAAATATATCATTTGCTTCAGGGAAGATATTTCCTCTGCTATCCAGAAATGTTTCTGCACTCTTGGCAGTAAGAGACACTGATGTTCACACAGGTCCATTCTCTATTTTTTTCCTTCACTTGCACGGCTGCTTCCCATGCTAAAAATGTAAACTTCTAAACTCACTGTCTATTTTGCCCCTGGTATTGGCTGTGGAACATGGTTCTGCACATCGCTCTCTTGGGGATTCTAAGACATCATTTCTTTTGGAATAAAAAAGAGACAGATTCAGGGTGGGATATTTTTTTCTTTGGGTTTGTATTACTCTTTCTCCTTGCCTTGACACCATGTGACACTCTGAATTGTGATAGTCAATCTGTGACCATTAGATGACAAGTCTGAAGGACAAAGTCACCATGTTAAGGTTGACCAGAAGGACAAAGAGAAAAGAGTTGAGCTTGTATGGTATCACTGACTCTGGATTACAGTCATGGGGTCATGTGTCTGCTGATTTCCTGTGAAGCCAGTTTCACACAGCTATTCAATGCACCTCCATGTCTTCTAACAGTTCATTTATCCTGTGACAAGGTGATGACATGCTTTCGTGAGCACAGAACCCTGATGAAATGCATGGCCTGTGACTTCTGTCAACCTGAATCACTGATGACCACAGATACAGACAAGCATAGTCCATGAACAAAATAGAAACCGGGGGTCTGGGAATTTATTGGTTAACGTTGGCAGAGGCCAAGGTCATGAGTATTTACCTTAGTTCTGAAGGAGAAAGTTACCAAAACAACATGAGAATGAACCGGGGGATTCTTCTCCTATTTCAGCACTGCTTTTCTTTTCCCGTCCCCCCTCCCCCCTCCCCTTCCTCCCCTCTTCCCTTCCTTTCCCCTTCCTTCTCTCCCTTCCTTCCTTTTCATCCCCTTTATTTATTTGGTTTGTGTTTGTATGTCTGTGGTGTGTGCATGCATGTAGGTCAGACATCAATTTGGAACATTTTCCTGGATTGCTTTCTGAAGCTTGATACTAATTAGTCTTATTAATAAAAACCTGCAGTCAGATATTAGGGTGAAAACTGAAAGATCAGAGAAGCAGAGCAGCAGCCACCAGAGACATCTGACCTCTATGAACCCTCAGACCAAATTGGGGCAGAGATCCAGTCTCCACTCCCCTTACATTTCTGTTTCTACTTCCCTAGTGTTGGGATTAAAGGCATACATCACCACTGTCTGGCTCTGCTTCAATCTCATGTAGCCTAGGGTGGCCTTGAACTCCTGACGTAAGCTGTGTGCCACCACTGCTTGGCCTCTACGGTTAATTAGTGGCTACAGTTCTGATCTTCAGGCGAGTTTCATTTGTCAGAACAAAAACAAAACAATCTACAATAGCTTTTCATCTTATTGTTTATTTATTTATGAAACAGGGTCTTTCACTAAACCTAGAGCTTTCTGTTTTGACTAAATTGGCCGGCCAAAGAGTTCCTAAACTCACTGGCCTCACTTGTCTTTCCACTACCCCAGAGCTAGGATTCTAAGATCAAGTCATCATAGCTGGATTTTCCTATGAGTGCTAGCCATTAAACTCAGGGCCTCATACTTATGTGGCAAGTCACCTCCTTAGCCCTATAGTCTTTATTTTGTTGTTTTTACTTTAGTTTCAGAAAACAACTTCTACTTTCCTGCTTTGTCAATGCTGTTGTTATTTACTTCTGCAAAAGGTAAAGCAATAAAAAAGAAAGATGGCTGACCGAGTCCTAACAAAGCCAATATATATAT
The DNA here is from genome assembly GCA_004025045.1 of Sigmodon hispidus. Lineage (NCBI taxonomy): Eukaryota > Metazoa > Chordata > Mammalia > Rodentia > Cricetidae > Sigmodon > Sigmodon hispidus. The sequence continues at coordinate 18,326 of PVIH01011284.1, read as the reverse complement.
ATGGAATGGAGCACATGCTCTATTTAGTAAATAAAAATTTAAGTCTCCAAATATTCCACCTTACTTCCTAACACAGTTCAAAAGTGACATTCTCTAGGGCCTCCCAAGACATCTATGTGACAATATGTTACAACTAAAAACCTCAAGAGAAATTCTTATTCATGGAAATGTACCCAGTTTGTATTAGCGAAAAATTTATACACTGTATTTTGATCATTTTCTTCCTCTCAATTTATCCCAGCTCCTTCCTTTCTCTCTACCCAACTTTATGTTCTCTCTGTCTCAACAAAAGACAAAACAAAGTCAAAAAAATCAAAGTAAAATAAAACAAAAAGCTCACCTGCTCCAAACAAAACCCCCAGAACATGTTGGCCACTGACTCCTGGGCATGGGGCCTATCCTGGAGTGTTGTTGATATATCCAGAGACACTCCACAGGAGAAAACTGACCTTCCCTTTCCCAGTGCACATCAATTACAAATAGCCTGGTGGTAGGGATGGGACTTTGTGTCTAACTCTCCTTTCAGTGTTGGGACTTGGGTTCGGTCCTGTGCAGGTTTTATGGAGTCTGTCAAATTCTCTGTAAGTTTGTAGGTGAATCAATCCTGATATGTCTGGAAGACCCTGGTGTCTTCTGAATAGAACCATGAGCCTTAAGGAGAAGGGTTTGATAAAGAATCCCATTTAGGGCCAAGTGCTCCAGAGTCTCTCACTCTATGCTCACTGTCCAGTTGTGGGTCTCTGTGTTAATAACCATGCACTGCAAGAAAAAGTGCTTCTGATGAGGATTGAACAACACATTCACTATAGCCATGTGTCACCGGGAGTCATTTTATTTCTGCGTTCCTTTAGCAGAATATTAGTTGTAGATTTTCCCCTAAGGACAATGACCTATCTTGTCTCAAGTTCTTGGCCACTTTAGCCGCATCAGATATGAATTCTATCTCATTGAATGAGCCTTACATCTAATCTTTAAAAAAAGTCTGTTACCTCATAACATTTGTTTCACAATTGTACCTGATTGTTGTTGGTTCTTTTTTTAACTCATTTTCTCTTTTGGGGGCCCACCACCCAGCTAAATCATACATGGAGTCTTATTCTTTCTTATGAATGCCCAGCCTCAGCTTGGCTTATTTCTAGCCAGATTTCCTTAAATTATCCAATTTACCTTTTGCCTCTGGGATTTTTCCTTTTCTTCTATATTTCTTACTTTCACTCTTACTCAGTGGCTGGCTGGGTAGCTGGCCCCCAGCATCCTCCTCTCTTTGTTCTCCTGCTCTCAAAAACCTGGGTATCTTTCCACTCAGCCCTCACTTAGGAACCCTAGCTACATGTGGCTCCTCCCTACCAGTTCCTGTCAGCTAGTTGCTGACTCAGTCTCCTGACCCCAAGTAAATTTTATTTAATCGAAGAAATGTAACACACATTTGCATCGTTAAGCAAATATTCCACAGGATAAACAAATGTAATATCTATTAAATTAATATTTCAAAACTCCTGATTGTCTTGCAGGGAGGTTAGAGCTGCAGGGTTTGTAGCTGGGTGTGATATAGATGACACCCTTCTTCTCTGGTAGCATACAGAATGCCTTCCAGCACCATGAATGCTTATCAGTAGGGGTCAAGTTTGTAGTCGGACACCAGTTCAATTTCTCCATGTTCCATGAAGTATATAAATGGTGTCTTCAGCAATAGGGCCTCACCATCAGTTTGTGAAAAGAAGCCAATAGCTTTGGCAATAACCTGTGATATTGTGTGTGTGTGTGTGTGTGTGTGTGTGTGTGTGCGTAGTCTATGGAAACATACCATTATAATTTTTTATTATTATTTTAAAGTTTTCTGTTTGGAAATAGAAAAATAGCTCAGTCGATAAAGAACTTGCCATATAAACAGAGAATCAGAGTTCAGTACCCAGCATAGACATACAAAGCCAGGCGTGGATGTTCATAGTTATAATTTTAGTGCTAGGGAGGTAAAGAAAGAGAGATGCTTGGAACTTGCTAACCACCCAGACTAGCATAACAGCTTAAGATATGCCTCAGAAAACAGAGTGGGAAACTCTTGAGGACTGACAGCTGAGGTTGACTTCTGGTTTCCACATGCACAAGTGCACATATGCATTCAACTGCATACCTGCACATAGACCAACACACACAAATGAAGTTTAAGACCAACAAATAAATCAAAGTTTCTATCTGGATTTCCCTTTTGATTTTATTCTACATGAGTGGGGTGTTGTGGTGTGTGACGTTGTAGCTTAGTTCATATGGAAATTGTTTCTTTTTCCCTTCACATTTTATCAAGTTTTTGGTAAATAGCCAAAATACGCTGGGCTTAGAGTACAGAATCAAATTCAGTACTGAAAAGGATCTCCCAATTCAGCTTTCTGGAGGACATACATTTAGCTTCTATACCTGAAGTGTGTACAAGGAAATAAAAGCCTTACAGAAAGATGCTGTCTGCAGTAGTGTGAGGGTCTGAACTTGTTTAGTGGTGCTTAGTATGCTTAGACTTACACCATAAGTTTGGGTGTGGTAGCTTGTTTTTAATTTGTGCCATCTCCAAAGATTTTTTTTGCATTTCTTTTTCAAATAAATGAAAGGGAAACTTGACTGAAATTAAGAAAGAATAGCCCTGACCAGCATGCCTTGCTTCAGGCAGCTAAGGCTGCCCAGTATGGGACCTTTCTCTAATGCCAGTATCAGCATCCCATGCACAGGGCTAGACATAGCTTCTCCTCAAAGTGTTTTGTTTAACAAAAAAAGTCTTGGTCCCATGACACATACAGAGTGATCCCTAAAATTCAGCAAGAAGTATCAGTTGACTTTATGCCTAAGAAGCCTAACTAGGGTTCAGTAGCCTTCCGGACAGGAGGATGGCAGAGAAAATAGCATATTTCTTGTGCCTCTATTTTCTCATAGAAGCAGGAATGATACTGACCTTTCACATCACTGTAGAAGAGATTATATTTTTAAAAGATTATGAAAAGGTGTTTGACCTCATTAATCTTCATGGAATTGCATATTTAAACAACAGTGGGATTTTATCCAACAGAATGACCTACATTCAAATCTCCAAATGCTGGTGAGGCTGTGGAGTGATAGGAAGCCTCATTAGTTCCTTGTCAGGATGCAACATGGTCCTGCTGCTCAGGGAGAGATCCCTGGGGCAATTTCTTACAAAGCTAAATGTGACTTTTTTACCATCCAGCAATCATGTTTGCTGATGCTTTCCCAAATAAATTAGAAGCTTAGGTCTACACAAAACTTCACAGTAGCTTTATTTATAATTGCCCAATTTTAGAAACAACCAAGATATACAATAGGATAAATTGAGGCAGATCCATCTATAGAATAGGAATAAGCTACAGGATATGGAGGAAACTTAGAGGCACCTGAATCACCAAGTAAAAGAAGCTAATTCATTCAGGAACACTACTGACTATGTAGTTCCAAGAATGTGCACATTAAAAATACAGTAAGACTGTGGGCAGTTAGAAAGACCCGTGGTTGTGAAAAGCTCAGAGAAAGGGAAGAAGAGATAAGAAGGTGGGGTGAAGGCCAGGACTCAGAGGACAGTCCGTTGATCTGTGTGTTACTGTGAGGGGAAATATGTCCCTTTATACATCTGTCAAAACCCATGGAATTACAGCATGAGAGTGAGCCATAACAGAAGCCATAGACTTGGGTTGATAATGATGTGTCAATGTTATTTTATTGAGTTTAGCAAAACAGATTGTGTCTTGGTGATGGGAGAGGTTGTATGTGTGGAGGGGTGCTAAGTGGAAACTAGGTACTTTCTGCTCCATTTTACTGTGAATCTGAAATTGGCCTCTAAAATGAAATTGACTAATTAAAACTAAACAAATTCTTTAAGTAGATAGAAATTATAAAATGAGTAGGTATTACCACATAAATAGGTTAATTAATACAAATTATTATTACATTGTAGTTTAGGCTTAAATTTAGTTAGCTATGATGAGGAAAACATTTATAAAAATAGTGGCTTAGACAAGAGAAAATACTATTTATCTCTCTCATATAGTAAGCCTATTGGCAGCCCTGGATGGTAATGATGATTCCATTCCATCTGTAAATTCCAGAGACTTTACAAATCAAACTTGTAAATTTGTTGAGATCCCCATCTCAACATTTTAATTTCATCCCATGATCTCACATATTTGAGCATTCTCTAGCCATTCCTTCTATGTTCCAAGCCTCTTTGAGTGAGTAAAAGGATAATATTGGCATGTTTCTTTCCTTTCATGGAGATACAGATGATGTATTATACTTCTTTTATCTCATGGGGTATCTCCCTAGGCAAATGGCCATATCTATGTGTTAATTTACTGCTATTAAATTCTTAGGCAAAGGCCTAGCTTAAAAAAAAAAATCAGGGTTCTGTTTAAATAAAGAGAGGGGTCTGGGTAGATTATTCTGTTGGCTAAGGTACCTGCTGCCAAGCCTCACAAGCTGAGTCCAATTCCTGGAATATGCATGATATACATAATGCAGAGAGAGAACCAAAACTCTGGTAAGTTGTTTTTTGACCTCTACAAGTACACCATGATGTGTGTACCCTCCCCACGTAAGTAAATAATGAATGTAAATAAAAGAGAGGAAGTGATATTGAGATAGGCAACTAGCAGGCAGACATTTAGCAAATGTTGTTGGGATGAAAATTTATTGGCAGAGCCAGAGGATGCAAAGGTGAATAGGGGAACTGAACATGTGGGAACAACCGCTAAGCGTGTTGTGTTGGTCTATTTTATGTCAACTTGACATAACCTAGAGACATTTGGGAAGAGGAACCCTTAATTGAGACAATGCCTTCCTAGGACTTGCTCATAGGCAAGTCTATAGAACATTTTTTTCATTAATGATGGATGTGGGAGGGCCCAGTTCACTGGGATGATACTGCCCCTGGGCAGGTGGTCCTGGATAATATAAGAAAGCAGCCCAGGGAAGCATGAGGAGCAATCCAGTAAAACAGTGTTCCTCCATGGCCCCTGCTTCAGTTTCAGCCTCCAGGTTCCTGCCCTGCGTTTCAATCTTGACTTTTTTTGATGCTATTGTATGATGAAATAGGGTAAGAGAAAATAAGACCTAACTTGCTTTTGGTCCATGGTCGTTACCACAGCAACAGAAACCTAACTAAGATACAGAGCAGCAATCTGGTAATTGGCAGAAGATTTCACACAAAAGTGTGAGTATGCCCAGCTGAAGGCTCAAACAGACCCTTCTAGAATGAGGGTGCTGAACAAGGACCCAGCAGGATGGAAAACAATGTGTATAGTAAGAAGTGATGGAATAGATGGCAAATAGAGTGTAGTTGAACTGGGTGTAGGGACTGGCATAAGGAAAGGTCAGTGGCTATGTGACAGTGGAGACAGTGCCTGTCACTGGTCCATTTTTAGAGTCTATACTGGTGCAAAAAATGCTTACACAGAAAGAAATGGATGTGTATGGTTGACAGCATGTCCCAGGAGGTGATCTTCTCTTCCTTCAGTCTGCTCACCATCCCTACAGGGGAGGAGGTGGGACAGATTCATTCCACACACTGTGAGTCTCTCGGGCTATGTGAAGATTTTTTTTCTTTTGTATTTATGATAAAACCTCCAAATATGTATCCAAGGGGGATTACCAGGCTGGGTTGGATCCAAGAGACTCTGGTTACTACAACTATTTCTCATCATAAATCCCCAAACAAGTTGAGTTTTTCACTTCCTCTCCTAATCTACCATGGAGCACAGCCGAGTGGCTTGAAGTCATCTACTTCTTGGCAGTGGCTCCCATCCTGAGATGATGGAGCGATTCTTTTCCATATACATCATTATTATTTCTAGTATAAATATTTATCAAGCACTCACTGTGCAATAGAGAAGCGCTCCTGCTTGGTGGTCTCCCCAGCTGAGCAAAACAAACAGAAGACGGAAAGAGGTGGGAAAGGACCCATAGCTGGTGGGAAATAATAGCGTTTCCCCTCTTCAGCCCCTTGAACCATGTCAGACAGGTTTTAGGTTTGATTGTCATATTTCAGATACTGCACATACAGCTGTATTTGCTTCATGTGCACAGTTTGCTAGGAGCTCCATGCCATTCTAATCTCTTCACTAGAGTGGGTTAGCCCACCAAATATTTAGTCATCCTGGAAATGGATGCTATCATTAGTGCCACTTACACATTAGGAAACCGAGGTAAAGTAATTTGCCCACAATTAAAAGGCACGGTGGCTCCCCAGTAGCAGCCTAACAGAAACTCCTGATGCCAGAAATGTTCCACCGCTGTCCTTTCCCAGGGGATGTCTGGCTTACAGGAAGCTGAATGCAACAAGTGACTGCCATGATAGTGCTATGGTAATAGCCCACCTCCTGTGCAACTGCGTCATGTCTTTCTTTTTTGGCTAAGGTCAGCAAACCACTTTGATGATGCCATTTTTGTGTTTTCTCTCTGGCTGTTAAGTAAGGCTGCAATAAAGATCCACCTTGAAAGAGAATTTTCACATAATTAATAGCAGATGATGAAGTCAAAGGGTGACCCCAGGGCTGGTTAGGTCACATGTAGTTGGTAGCACAGTAACATATTTGAAGTGAAAGGCAGTGTCGTACCAGCTCAGAAGGTGAAGGTTCAACCTTTTCCACCCTGCCCGACCCCACCAAGGCTCAACAACCTTCTACATGCTACCCTACCCCACCAAGGCTCAACAACCTTCTACATGCTACCCTACCCTACCAAGGCTCAACAACTTTCCTCAGACTACCCTACCCCACCAAGAATGCCATTTCCTTTTTCTCCCTTAGTTTTCATGCCAAGCTGTCTTGGTCCATTTCCCTATCTCTCTACTAGAAAATAAGCCCTCCGTAGAACGACTCTTTTCAGGCAAGTAATTGCATCACAAGCACAGGAATCCACGTTTTAATGCTGTTTGGTTCCCACTTATGGAAGATCAGATTTCTCCTGTGTTAATTCCCCCGTAAAACTGTGCAGTTCCTTTCCACATTCCACAGATTATTTTAACTTTTGTTTTTGTTTCCCCGGGAAGAAGTCTAGAGTGTTGTTTTATTACAGGATTGATGATCTCTCTCCCTAAGTGTTGGCTGTTTAAAGGCTTCATGTGCCTCACAATACTCAATAACGGGTGAGCAACATTTTGCTTAATGAATGGTTATGGTCAGCTATTTATAGTATTTGTTCTATCCTTCTCTACTGAAATTATTCTGTAAGCAGATGAAACATTAGATCACATTAACAAGTACTATTTTATAATAACCCAGGAGGAAGAACATAATTGTCCAAAAAAATGTGAATGTTTCCTCACTTGCTCTACCCCAGAGAATGAAATTTATCTCAAGAAAGTTGGATTCTAGGGAACTTTATAAAGAAAAGAACCAATCCAGACACTACAGTATTCTACATGAGTTTTAAGAGCTATACTATATATGACTCTTGGTGAGGTAGCTCAGTGGTTAGGAACACTCACTGCTCTTGTAGGGAACCTGAGTTCAGTTCCCAGCAAACACGCCTGACTGTTCACAGTCCCCTGTAATTGTAGTCCCAGGGGATCCGCTACCATCTTCTGGCCTTCAGGAGAATCTGCACACATGTGGTACACAAGCCACTCAAAAATGCATGCACGCGCATGTGCACACACACACATACACAGAGACATACACACTTAAATCTTTTCAAAAAGGAAGTACATGTGGAGGATGTTATGGTATCAGGTGTAGTGGAAGCAGAGACAGAGGGGCTCAGAGAAAGACCATACCAAAATCATTTGAGCACTCTTTAGTTTTATTGATCAAGCAATAAACAGATACACACACACACACACACACACACACACACACACACAGACACACTGTGGGGAGGAGAGAGGATTGGGGAGTGGTAAAAATAGAGAAATATAAAATACTGTAACAAGAATTACTATAGCTTTGCCTTAAGATTAGAGAAGTCTGTTATATTAGGAAGCAGTCATATAAGTGAAAAGATGGCTTTTCATGCCTTTTATGGCTTTTTGTAAATGATTAATTAAATACTCTGAGTGTTTCATTAAAAGTATACATTCCTTTCAAATTAAAGCTTGCACAGTCCTGTTAGAAATGAATTCACTGGATTGAGTGAAAGAAGCATTTACTTCCAAACGAAAACTCTGGCAAATTTCATTCTTGACATCGATGAAATGGCCCAAATACATTTTAACAGTGCTATGAATAAATGACAGGGCTAATTGGTTTCTTCTTTACTATTTTTACCTTGTTTAATGTATTTATAAGGGATCCAACAATGTTAAGTGCACTAGTCCATTTAAAAAAAAAAAAAAACCCTCTTGCTAATAGGAAAAACAAAAGACCAAAGGAGAAGAGATTCTTGCCTTTGTGTCTTTGCAATTCATGGGACACTTTTCAGTCCCCACTGTGTGCACAGCATCTTGCTAGATGCTGCACACAGCAGAAAAGAAAATAAACTGTGTTTCTACTCTTCAGAGGCTCAGAGTGCCATAGGAGAAACATATGCACAAAATAACTATAATGTAAGACAGACTCTGGTAAGTAAGTGCTAAAATAATAAAGGTACAAAGTGCTTGGGGAGCGGGAGGCATGGAGGGATTAGGTCTGATGGGAAAGGGGTTGAGAGAGACTTCTCGGAGGAGGAAAGATTTGAGCTTGGCCTTGAGAGAAGGCTGAGAATTCAAGAGGAGGAAGGAAGGCCTGTGTGGTCTCTAGCCTGCTGGGATGTGCTCTACAGAGGTTTGAGTGTTTCTCTGGGTAATTTTGAACTGTCACGTGCAAGAGACATGTCACCCAGAAAATACACAGATGGACTTGAAATTGATCTGAAAACACAGCTATGTGACTTCTCAGAGAGAGACCATATCAGGTCCAGAGTGTGGACAGTGAAAGTGACATGTATAATTAGACACTGAGCAGATCCACATTTTTTTTATTAATATGCTGGTTCCCTATACATTGACTGGTGCCCTTAAGAGGAACTTTGGGGCAATATTCACTCTTCCTGACCAGGATGGCTTTTTGTATTATATGTTCCTTTGCTCTCAGCCCTTGAATAGGAGCTCTTTAAATGCTAAGACTACAACCTCCTTAGGGCTCTCTGAGACCAACGCTAACTAATGAAACCCAACACTGGCATTTTCTGGATCCCCTGTCCCTTTGTGGGGAAACTGAGGCAGGGGGTTGGTGGATTTTCGAGTGATCTTTTCAATCTGTCCTCATCATGAGATTCTTTTGCCTGGAGTGACAGTGGTTCCATTGACTTGATGTAAGAAAATTCATTTCTACTTGGTTTCCTGTTAGAAATCCAGAGATAGAGAATAAAGCTGATAGATGCTGGGAATCTAGCATCCACCATTACTGTAAACTTTTAAACTGGAAATGAGAGTTACCTGAGACAGAATTAGAACACAATCTTATGGGTTTCTGACTTTTAGATCTGTTCTTTTGTGTGCCAGGCTTTATTATCAGCAGTGTATGTGTGTGTGTGTGTGTGTGTGTGTGTGTGTGTGTGTGTGTGTGTGTGTGTGTTTGGGATTCTAGCTTAAAGTGTGTTCAGCAGGATCATAAGGAATCATGTCTGCTAAGCCAGAGAAATAAAATGCATAGCATCAAAACCCTCCCACTTGGAAAAACATTAGAATCCTGGGAATTTCTTGAAATACAAGAGAGCCCAGCCCCAGGACCTGCAGTGTAAACACTGTGGCTAATTTGTTGAAGTGAGATGCCATTGATGATTCTCCCTGCCTTGAGGGATGACAGGGCTCCTGGGCGGAACAAAGCAGATGCTTGTAGCAGATTGCTGCCTGTAGGAAGACTGCACAGAGTGATCAGGAGAACACCAGACATGGTACTGAGACAGATCATCTTTCTTAAAGAGGAGTTAAAAAAAAAAAAAAAGAAAGAAAGAAGAAAAAGCGAACTCAAAAGGGATTCCCCTCCCCTGGAGTTTGCCTTGAAGAGGGCAATCATTTCTCTGGCTCCATCTCCTGCCCACAGACTCTTGGACATAACGGGTAGCAAAGCTTGGCACGGCTGATCCATCATTCTTACAGAAGCAGCTCAGAGGCCAGTGGGCAAGGCTGACACAGAGAGCAAGCCAAAGGCTTGATATGTGCTTGAACTATCATGTTAGACATGATTAACTTTCAACAGCCTTGCCTTCTAGTCACTAGTGATTTCAAAAAGCTTATTCATATAACCAAAAATGGTACTCTTCAACACTTTTTAGTTTTTTTTAAATCAAGTTCCCACAAGCAGTTTTGCGGAATGGGCTCTCTGGCCTAAGAAAGTTTGCCATTTCTCCTGGGTTTGATCTGGGGCTTATGCTTCTTTTTCTTTCCATTGATTTAAAGACTATTCCATTTATAAAATCAGGATAATTTATTTGCACGGAGTATTTTTAAAATATGCGTTTATGTTTTTATTTTCATTCTTTAATAGAATACTTCTACCCTATTTTTATTCCGGGCCTAAAGTAGCGCAGGAAAAATCTAACTCTAGATGAGAAAGTAGCCTTTCTAACACCCTGTCTTTCCTAGTGCTCTGGTTACTTCCGGAACATTCCAGATTACCAGACTGCTGTGGCTCACCCTAGGGTGGAGGCGACATGGCTCAAGCAGGACTCACTTCCTCTCTCGCACATTTTCAGAGTATGACTATTTTGTCTTCATAAGAACGTCATCTTAAATGATATTTCCTTTAGGAAGTACGACTCACTTTGGGGTTTTTAGCGTAATTACCGTCGAGACAAAAAAATTAAGAACCACCAAATACCCTTCATGCTGATTTTAATAGAAGATGGACGTTTCTTTCTTAATTCTGACTATTAGACCACTATGGTGGACTTTATTTAAAATGCTATTAGTTAATTTTTTTAAACATTCTAATTGTAGATAACAAACAGCATTGATTTTCCGTGTTTCGCGACTGCAAACGGTCTGTTTTCCGGGGATCTGTACATGGGAAGCAAGATTTGATCTTGCTCAATGAATATGTTCAAGTTGGCTTTGTATCTCATTCTGGGGTAAGGGGTTGATGAGGACTTGCCCGAAGGGGCAAGTTAAACCAGGGAAGCGCAAGCAAGCATCTTCTTGCGTCTCATTGGCCAAAGCATGTCACGTGGTAACTCCCTTGCCTGCCCTGTGACAAGATGCAGCTGACTTAAATTATAAAAGAGTGTGGAGTATGGACTGAAAATCCTCCCCTGCCTGGGATCAAACCCAGGGTCTCACACACACTCTAAGCAAGCACTCTGTGTTCTACATCCCATTTTCCAAAAACTTTTCATTTCCCCCGTAAATTTTATTTTTTATTTTAATTAAAATATAATGAGATCATTTCCCCACTTCCCGTTCTCCCCTCCAACCCTCTCTCTCTCAAATGGACAACCTCTTTTTCTTCTGATTATTACATTTACATGTATATGTTACATGTTAGATACATACATATGTAAAAATACACATCACATACACATATGTATAAACTACACTGTGCTGAGTCTGTTCAGTGTTTTGAGAGTGTGTTTGATTTCAGGGCTGACCACTTGGTGTTGGACAGTGAGGAAATGGAGATTACTTCCAAATTTGCTTCTGTGAGAACATAGAAAGGAAGGAAAAGCCACTTTGTCTGGAATTACTCAGCAACATAGATTTTTCAACCAAGAATACAGCAAAGGCTTGTTAAAAAGTATAGCTTTAGAGAAAGCTTTCAGGGTATTTTTGTTTGTTTGGTTGTTTTTTTGGGGGGATATTTTTTCAATAAAGATTATAATATCTAGATAGTCAATAAATGTGGATGATAAATAATTACTGGCTACTGAGGAACCATCTCTTTTTATACGTTCATCAGTGGCATAGCTATTGTTATATCCAGAAACTGGAATAGACCAATGAACAAGAAGAAAAATGGCTATCTTTGTGGAGATAGCATTCTAGCAACCAGTCAACATTCCAGTATGGAGAGGGCTCATGAGCACCCAGCCCTGGCTGATGAGCTCTGGACAGTTGATAACTTCTGGGAGACAGAGTCGGTTTTCTTTATGCGTGTTCCCTAGTAGGTTCACTATGCTCCAGACTCCGGTGGCTGAAAGTATACCAATGATCACAAATCAGACTGGATGGGTTATTTTTTTTATAAAAGTTATCAGCTTAGTTCCTTTCTGTCTAAATCTCACAGCCTTCCCCTCTAGGCCTTTTTTATTCTTTGTGCCAGCCGCTGATTTTTGGGAACACTTTCTACCATGGACTCCTTCACAAAGGTCACACTGGGCTGTGACTCACTAGGCTTCCTGTCATCTACTATAATCTCTTCAGACTCATGCTTTGTCCTGTAGTAGCCTGCTTGCAGGAGGCTCTCCTCCTACCTCACCGCCATTGCCTGGGAATCTACTTCTTGGGGCAAACCCCAGTCCCTAGCCCTTTCTCATGCCCCAGTGCCCTAGGCTTTCTTCCTTGCCAATCTCCATTTCTATCCATCACTCACTGACCTGCAGAGGTGCTCTTTATCAGGGAATCTCCTGCCAACACACTCAGCAGTTCAGAGAGTCCAGAGAGAGCCACAGCAACTAAAGAAACATAACACTCATTCATCAAAGACAAGACCAAATAGCAACACCAAGAACATCATAACTCCAGATGCCTAGATCCCAATGCAAAAACACAAACATGAGTAACCAAGTTAATATGCCTTCTTCAGGAGCCAGGAACCCTGTTACAGTAAGCCCTGAGAAATCCAATATAGTTGAAACATAAGATAAGGACTTGAAATGGCAATTATGAGTATGTTTAAGAATCTTAAAAAAAAATGGGTAAATTCTGTGAAAACACAGATGGTTGAATTAAATAATGAAAACAACTCAAGGCATGAGGGTAGAATTTAACAAAGAAATAGAATATCACACACACACACACACACACACACACACACAAATAAAGCTGGAAATGAAAAATTGTGGATGTCAAATTAAAACCTCACAGGCAAACCTCACCAACAGAGTACAGGACACAGAACAGAAAATCTCAAGTGTTAAAGAGGAAGTAGAAGAAATGGATACATCACTCAAATAAAATGTTAAATTTTTTAAAATTCAGGCACAAAACATTCAGAAAATTGGAGTCACCATGAAAAGACCAAATCTATAAATAATTGGTAGGGATAGAGGCAGGAGAAAAAACCATGTCAAAGGCACAGGCAATATTTTTAACAAAATCATGTAAGAAAATTTTCCCCAATCTAAAGAAGATAGTGCCAATCAAGGTACAAGAAGCATACAGAATAACAAATATACAGGACCAGAAAAGAAAGTCCCCACCGCCTATAATAATAAAAATCACTAAGTGTACAGAACAAATAAAGGATATTAAAAGCAGCAAGGTAAAAAGACCAAATAACATGAAGGCAAGCCCAAAATAACACCTGACTTCTCAATGGAGATTCTGAAAATCACAGGGAACTGAACTGATGTTCTACTAATTCTAAGGGACCATAGATGCCAACCCTGCACTCTTTCCTACCAAAGTGGCCAAGAACCCTAGACCAGATAGGTCATGTCCTAGGGAAAACATTCAACTATTGCTCTGCTAAAGAAAGAGCCATACCAAGATTCCTAATGACATCCCATATACATGTAAGTCAGGCCCCCTCTCTGTTCTCATCAGCAGAGCTTCTTTTTGAACAATGGAGAGAGAGAGAGAGAGAGAGAGAGAGAGAGAGAGAGAGAGAGAGAGAGAGAGAGAGAGAGAAAGGTGGGAAGACTGTAAGAGCCGGAACGGACAGATGACTCCAAGGGAACAGTGTCCTCCAGACACAACAGGGCTGGATCGACACATTTACAAATTCATGGAGGATGTGGTAGCATGCACAAGACCTGCACATGTTCAACTCAGAATGTATCCCACATGCGCGTAGAAAGTAGACATAGATTCCCATCCCTAGCCAAGAAACTATCTGCAACTGATAACCCCTGGCAAAGGAAAAATTGAGTTTCTCCTGTGGTGTCTCACAGGGTATAGTAACTACAATTTAGGGCAGGCCCCATACCCAGGAGTAGCTGGCCAATACAAAACTACCTCAATGGAATTTTTGTAGATTTTGTCATATTTTGCTGTGCTTTGGCAATTTTCTTATTGGTCTTTTGCTCATTTATTTTTATTTTTATTTTTGTGGTATATGTGTCTTGTTTTTATTTTATTTATTTTTTATTTTTTATTATGAATAAAGTCATATTTTTTTCCATGTTTCCCCCTTGTTCAAACTCCCTTCCCCTCCCACCCCTCCCAGTCACTCTGTCTTCTCCACCTCTCTTTATCTCCTCCCCAGCAAAGGCAGGAGGTCCCAAGGTCCCAATATGGCTTAGTTTAGCACCCACTCCTGGCAGATCCAGTTTCCTCACCCCAACATCAAGACTTAGTCAGGTGTTCCTCTAGAGGGAGTGGGATCCAAGGAGTCAGTCCAAGGTGCTTCAGATCCCAAGCTGTTCAGTGGTTGTGGTTTGCAGCTTGAACATGCTTTGGTTTTTGCTTTTTTGTTTAGAGTCCACTCATGAGTGAGTGCATCCCCTGCTTATCTTTCTGGGTTTGTGATACTTCGCTCAGGAGGATATTCTCCCAATCCATCCATTTGCCTGCAAATTTTAGGATATCATTTTTCTTACTGATAAGTAGTACTCTATTTTGTAGATGTACCACAGTTTGTTAATCCATTCTTCAGTTGAGGGACTGAAGTTGTTTCCAGGTTCTTGCTATTACGAATAATGCTGCTATGAACATAGTTGAGCTAATGCTTTTGAAGTGCGAATGTACATGCTTAGGGTATATGCCCAATAGTTGTATTGCTGGATCTCCTTGGAGAGACTGATTCTCAGTTTTCTGAGAAACCGCCATATTGCATTCCAAAGTGGCTGAACAAGCTTACACTCCCACCAACAATGGAGGAGTGTCCCCTTGTTCCGCAACCTCTCCAGCATAGGCTGTCATCTGTGTCTTTTATCTTAGTCATTCTGACATTTGTAAGGTGGTATCTCAAAATTGTTTTGATTTGCATTTCTGTGATGGCTAAAGAAGTTGAGCACTTTTTTTAGGTGCTTTTCAGCCATTTGTAATTCTGCTGAGAATTCCCTTTTTAGTTCTGAACCCCATTTTTTGATTGGATTATTCAAGGTTTTGGGCTCTAGTTTTCTGAGTTCTCTCTCTCTCTCTTTTAGTTTTATTTGTTTTAGAGAGAGAGAGAGCTATTGAGAGGACATAAAGCTGGGTGAGGAGCGGGGGCGTGGATGCCAGGAGGAATTGTGAGAAGAGGAAAAAAACATGATCAAAATGTATTATATAAATTTTTTTCAGTAAAAGAGCCATGAATTTGAGGGGTGAAAGGGACCTGGGAAAAGTGGAGGGCAAGATTGGAGGGGTATAGATGATCAGGATACATTGTATAAGCATACGAAATTCTCAAAGAGTTATTACGAATATTAAAGCATCGGATGGTAAACTCATCAGAGATCTGACTGAAGAGCTTAAGCATTTCGAAAGTTCATGATTTGTAAATTAAATTATCAGTGACAGTTAAACTTTTTAATAGTCAAATGTGCATAGGCTTTCTCTATAGCTCCTTTCTCTTCACTCATAATTTTCCTTTGAATATTTCACGTATTCTCATGATTGTAAATACCATCTGTGTCAAAACATCTTTAATAGCTATATTAAAATACCAGAGGCAGGCTAACTTTATAAGTAAGAAAGGCTGTTAGCTTGTAGTCCAGTGGTTCAATGTCCAAGAAGCATAGTACAGATAAGAGGCCCTGAGCAGATAACAGAGAGTGTGTAGGCAGAACCATCCCATTTCAAAGCAGAAAGCCAGAGGCAGTGACTGCAGGTACCATCTAAGCACAAAATCACATGTCCTTTCTCCCCATGCCTTACATTTTTTTTCTGAACACGGCACCTCTCAGAATGTAAGAACCTCACACCAGGGCCCTACCTCTTAAAGGTTTGCCTCATCTGTGGTGCTCTGAATGAGCGATGCACCTCTATAGGTTTGTGTATTTAAATCCTTGGTCTCTCGCTGTTAGTGCCGTGTAGGAGGCTATCCAACCTTTTGGAAGTGGGGCCTCTGTGGGACAAGGTCCATCACTAGGGTGGCCTTGGGGCTTTGTGACCTTTCCTGGCTTTCACACTTTCTGCTTCCCATGATGGACTTTATCCCTCTGGAACTGTAAGCCAAAAATAAACCTTTCCTGCTCTGACTTAACTTTTGGCTGTGGTATTTAATTACAGCAATGGGAAAAATGACTAATGCGGCCTCTGCCACCACACTGGGATCAAGCTTACAACAGACACATGAATTGGTTTGGGTGCAGGAGAGGAACAACACTGTTGTGGGATATTATTTTAACTAGGCAAAGATGTGATAGACTTGTTTATGCTGCAGACTATTACTTTTAACTGTGTAAAGGTGTGCTACACTTGTTTATGCTGCATTTGTTTAACGATGGAAGGACGTGTGTTTAATTATGTAAAGATGTGTTGCATCTGTTTCACCTTGTCTGCCTAGGTAGGGAACCTGATTGGCCTAATAAAGAGCTGAACAGTCAGTAGCGAGGCAGAGGGAGGATAGTGGGGCAGGAGGGCAGAGAGAACTGTAGGCTCCAGAGAAAGAAGAAAAGGAGGAGAAAATGAGGAGCATGCCTGGGCCAAGGAACTGGGGAGCCTGCCAGCCAGCCGACCAGCCAGCCAGCCATAGAAAAGCAATGAAGGTAAGACTTACTGAAGTAAGAAAGGTAATAAGCCCTGAGACAAAAATGTAGATAAAGAGAAACAGGTTAATTGAAGTTAAAGGAAAAAGAGCTAGAAATGGGCCTAAGCTAGGCGGAACAGTCAGAACTAATACATCTCTGTGTCATGATTTGGGAGCTGGTTGGTGGCCCCAAAGAAAATGCCTGGTACAGGACACTCAAGCCATAGTTAAACAATAGCATCATCTATATGCTAACTGCTTCCAACTTTGTATTGGCCCCAGATTCTGCTGGACCCCAGATAGTTTTGCAGGGACATCTGAAGGTCAGTTTCCCCAAGACGTGTCGGAAACGGAACTTTGACATCTTCCTCTTCTGTCTGCCTCTCTCTCTGTTTTCTCATCTTAGGAAATGACAAAGCCCCATGCATGCATCCTTTTCCAGCATCTGTGGCTACATGGCCAAACCCGTCTTGTGTCTTCTCACCTCCTTCTGTCACCATGTTCACCTAAGTCTCATCTCTCGAAAGAACAGCTGTTATGGCTGCCACCATCTGGTTTCTTTGTTCTATAATCAACTATCCAAGCTTTGATCAGTTATCTTAATAACACAAATCACATGGAGACATTCTTTTCTCAGGCCTTATCCAGTAATAAAGATGAATCCAAACTTCTTAGCAAAGTCTAGAAGCCCTAGATGACTTAGTTTCTGTGTATATCTTTGACCTCATATCTTTCACACGTGTGTTGTAATACACTGTCCCTAAGTGAGAGATTTTCCCTTGCCGTTCTGTTTGCCTAGGTAATATTCCTTCCCACATAATTTTATATGGCTGGTTCCCCAAAAATAATCCCAGGCTGCTCTTCAGGTAGGATTTCCCTAACCACTGAGCTATCTCTACGGTGTCAGTTTCCTATTTCTTGCTGTCGTATCCAGTTGCTTTGCTAATTCACTTGTTTGTCTAAGTAACGTCTCTTTTTTTTCCTTTTGGAATGTGAGTCTCACCAAAACAGAAGCTTTTCCATGACAACCATAGTCTGGCAGCAGGCCTTCAAAATGTATTCAATAAGGAAATGATGGCTAGGGTCAGGGGAATGAGGGTGCCATGAAACTGGGTGTTTGTGAAGGTAGAAAATTGTGACCTTGTGGTCAAATGACCATGAACAAGAAATGGGAAGTGAGAGGATCAGGTTTTTCTTCTGTACACATTTATTTTTGTCAAATTTTCACCATTATAATAAATACTTGGCATAAATCCACTTAACAGGGACAAATTTATATGAGTTCACAGATTTAGAGAGTTTGGTTTGTACTCACTCAGTGTCACTGCTTTGGGCCAGTGGCAGCACAGACTATCATGGTATGAACATATGGTAGATGAGGCCCATTCATCTCATGGTGGGAAAGGCAAGGGTCTCCCTGTCTGATGCAGAGATACATCCCCAGTGACCTCTCACTGGGTCTCACGTCCTAAAGGTTTCATCACTTGCCAATAAAACCAAGCTGGGACCATGCTCCCTTTCTTTTCTCTTTCTTTTTCTTTTCTCTTCTTCCTTCCTTTTTTCCTTTCTTTCTTTTTTTTTTTTATA
>PVIH01011283.1:7757-70195 GCA_004025045.1 Sigmodon hispidus | reverse complement strand
AAAAAAAAAAAAAAAAAAAAAAAAAAAAAAAAAAAAAAAAAAAAAAAGAAATTGATATGTTAATCCACAGCACACATAAAAAACCCTCTTATAATAATTTGATAATACTCCTGTGTGCTAAGTCAGATAATGTTTATAGTTAAAGCCTTTACCTTTAGGAACTAAGGCGCTTCTTTTCTTTGTAAATATAAAGTAAGTTAAATTTATTTATTAATAAAAAGAATGATATGACATGATCCTTAA
Organism: Sigmodon hispidus; assembly: GCA_004025045.1. NCBI lineage: Eukaryota > Metazoa > Chordata > Mammalia > Rodentia > Cricetidae > Sigmodon > Sigmodon hispidus. Next base: position 69,952 of record PVIH01011283.1, on the reverse strand, counting down.
TGATGTGTGGTTTCAACAGAATAGGTTATGATTCTGCTTTTGATAAAATGCAAAACTTCAGTAGAGAAAGAGTGAGATATGACAATGTGATTCTGTTCTATGTGCTTTGTTACTCAGTATCACAGTCTGCAGGGAAAGCCATTCCCCAAACAACTAAAAAGCCTTATTTTCAAAGCAGCACTCTTGTCTCTTTGTTTTTAATTAAAGAGACTTTTTATGATAGGATGGAATATAAGAGTTGGATATTAAATACTGATGTTTTAACCTGACTTATCTGATAAATTACCAGACATTAAAAGAAGAATTACTACTGTTATTCCTCACACTATTTCACACAGTAGAAACTGAAGGAATATTGCCAAATTCCTTTTATGAGGCCACAATTACTCTAATACCCAAGCCATCAAAGACACAACAAAGAAGGAGAAATACAAAATAAAGAAAAAAGAAAGTATGAAAAAAAGGAGAACTACAGACCAATTTCCCTCATGAATATTGATGTGAAAATTCTCAACAAAATTTTCGCAAACCGTATACAACAATGTATAAAATATATCATCCACCATGACCAAGTAGGCTTCATCCCAAAATGCAGGGCTGGTTTAACATACACATATCTATACCTACAAAACACACTTGAGTTCTTTTTTGTTGGCTATCTATGGCTGAGCATGGGCCACCCTTATGTGTAGTTTATATATCCTGTGAGATTGCATTGAAGAAAACAGATATTTCATTTGCAAGCAGTTGTCAATAGAAGAAAGCTTCTTAGTTATGAATGAGAGATCATGTCCACTTCCTCTTCTCTGGTCTAGAATCCCATCTGGCTTGGACCTATGCAGGCCCTGTGTGTGCTCCCACAGACCAATGTTGTGAGTTCATACATGCATCAGTCCAGTTATGTCTAGAACATCTTGTCTTCACATTTTAGTTGTTGTTAGCATAATATGACTTAAAAAAACACAACAACAACTGAGAATGGTCCCCATAGGCAAATACACATGGTTATTTGGACCTCAGTTGGTAGAACTGTTTGGAAAGGAAGGAATCATTTTCTTTAATGGGCTAGTCACAGGGAGTTTATTTATGCTCCAGTAAGTAAATGAGCAACATGAATGGACTTTTGTTGTAAATGAGGAGATCATAAGATTGGGTATCAAACTGAGAGAATGGATAACTGAGTTTGATGGGTTGCATGATGTAAAATCACCAAATAATAAATAAAAATATTATGCAAAAAATAAAACTGTGTTTATTTTCAAAAGTAAAAAAGACTCTGTAGCTTTCTTGGGGAGGTATATCACTGGTTGGGGAGAGATTTAGCTTTATAAAATGTGAGAACAATTCTCTGTGTCTCTAGTTGTGTCTGAAGATGTAAGTTCTCAGCTTTTAATTTTTTTCACCATAATGGACCCTCTGAAATACTACACCTGATTAAATGCTTTCTTACATAAGTTACTTTGGTCATGGCATTTTATCATGCTATAAAAATAGTTAAGACCAAAATTGTTATCAGAGAGTGGAGTATTATTGTGATAAACCATATGTATTTTGGAGAAATATGGATGACTTTTGAATCAGGAAAATTGTTGAATGTTGTAATCAAAGCTTAATGAACCATCATAGTAGGACTTTAGAAGATAGTAATACTGAAAGAAATGCAGACTATGTTCAGCTCAAGAGGGTTCAGAGGACTAATACCAGCAAGTGATCTATAATATAATATTTTCTCATAGTATTTTATACATTTGTAAGAATGTAGCTCTATTTTATCTTTGTCCTAAGAATTTGCCTAAGGATAAATTGAATAGGAATAGAGTATTTTTTTGGGGGGGTGGTAGAAATTTCACAACAGCTTAACATGGACTTTGTTCTAGTTGGTAGGACTGTAGTATTAGATGCTGTGGGATTGTCAGAGGGGGTATGTCATTGGGAACAGTCTTTGAGATTTCAAAAATCTTGTGTGTTACCAGTATCTCTGCCTCAGGCTTAATATGAGTCATCATCTGATCCTTGTTCTTCCCTCAAGAAATCTAGTACTTAAAACAGTAAGTTCAATTAAAGCTTTCTCTTATACTTTGCTTTAGTCATAGTGCTATGCCTCAACAAGAGAAAAATAACTAAGTCACAGAAACATGCTGTGCACGATTTCTAAATTTTGACTTCCAATGCTTGTTGTCTTTCATTTTATTCACATTTGGAAACAGAAACTATTCTTCTTTGAAAGCAGAGAGCAGAGGGTTTTATAGTGAGAAAATTATACCATTTGTTTTCACAACCACCTATAAATGTCAGATGTCCACAATGAAATGATAGTGTTATAATTTAGGTACTGGCAATAAAGGAAGTATGATTTCTGACACTTGGAGATCTCAGTTAATGCTATAAAGAATATGCAAAGGCTATGTCTCTGTATCTGAAAACAGAAATACTAGTTATTTATGTTTGTATAGTTTCAAAGAATTGCTAATTCTCATCATTTCCTAAGAAATGCCTCTTTATTGTTCTAAAATATGTAATTTCAAATTGATTATAATGTTGGGTGCCAGGCTATAATCAACCTGTATTCAGGGTCTCCTGTGTCTTTGAATATAACCACTGGTATATAATTGGGTACAATTCTTTATATGCTGTATATATGGTTGTCTTAAAATGATATACTGATATAAATTCAATCCATAATACTAAGATTACAGGCATAGACATAAATTTTTGCTATTCTACTGAAGAAATTTTATTTCAGAAGTAAAGGGTGAATTTCTAATATCACCACCTTAGTAGACGCCGATCTTCCAGAGAAGCATTAATAGATAATTTATAATTACACTTTTGATGTATAAATTATAGCTAATATTTGTTTAAATATATAATATCCATTTTCTTCTAAAATATAGCAGATGTCCCTACATACTTAATATTGTTAACATTATATGTCTCAGTTGAATATCTGTTTTATTTCTCCTCTATAGAAATATGGTCATGTTGTTTATAGAGAAAAAACTAAAGCAAACCATGCACTTTTAAAATCAAAGTTATGATTACAAATATGTAAAGAATCATAGGCATCTATCACAGTAAGAACTGCTTTTCTAACATGAGCAGTACAAGCTCCAAATGCAACAGCATTTCTCATATCTATCTCTTGTTTCAAAATAGTTCTTCCCAAACTTCCAAAGATCCAAGATTAGAAATTTATTAGTAATCTTTAGCATCTTACCTCTAATTACATCTCTTACATACAGTTTATTACCATTGATCTTGTCTTCACTTTTGAAATATCTTTGTATTCTACCATCTACTTAATTTTATATCGCTCATAAGTTCACATCACAGATTTATGAAACTTCAACGTCTAGGTGCAATCAAAAACTTCAACCCAAGCTAACTCAGTTTCACTGGTCCTTACTCATGTCATTCCAGATATGGAAATAATGTTTTTATCCTTAACTAGTACTTGGACTAAGCTCCCTAGTAAAGCCTCTTGGATGCAGCAGATTCCCCTGTATCTTCCTGTCCAACTCCATTTTCTGTGGTTCTCTTTGCATTCTCACTTTGTTGTACTTATAAGCAAGCTGTTGAGTGTGTCTTATTTAATTCTTTCCAAAGAGCTCTGCACATACTTGTACTTACAAGCATTATTTTTTTACCTTTCCAACTGTCATTTTTTTTATATAAAGTAAGGGGCTAAGGTATCTGCAGACTTCAAATCAAATAATATATAGATTCTTTTTTGGTCTAACAAGTGTATCCACTTGAGATTTTTTTACTCCATCCTGAAACAATGACATTTTTACATTTGGGTAATAATTACTTAGCTAATATCTGTGTCTGAAATTAAACTGAATTTCTTTGTAAGCAGATCTGTTTTAATAAGCTCATTATTTTATTTTCTTTCTTTAACAAAGTGTCTTCTACGTAGCTGAGTATTGATTGCACGGATAATTATTTGAATAAAAGAGTAAGGAAATAAATAACTAATTGAAATATTGGAAATAATTTAAAGATAAGTTTGTAGATAAAATTCATTAGTAAGTAAGAGAACCAAAACAAGTAAATTTTAAGGTTTCATACTATTAGAGAGAAAAGTACTACTCAAAATAATTTTAATCCCAAATTTATAATAATAACAAAGCAGGAGAATGTTGAGCAAACTCCAGTTAGTATATAATAAATATATGGATCCAGATATTGAAGAAAAGCTAGAATATCAGAAAGAGAAAACACCATAATCAATTCTCACATAACCAATTTCTCAGGCCAAACAAGGTAACTACTATCTTCATGAGTCCCCACCCTGGCTTGTCACTTCTGCAGAATGCCTGAATCTCTGTCTCCACCTGTCTTAAATATCTTCCCTACCCAGATGTTTTACTTCTGGGTTCAACTCTGTATCATAATACTAGAGTTATAATTAAAGGGTGAGCTACTACTGTTTGGTAGTTAGGCTGTGAACTCCCAGAAATACAGAAATATTTCTATCTTTGTGTAAGGGGATTAAAGGTGTGGGTCACCACTTTCTGACCATGGTGGCTTGCGTGTGGTTGATTCTGTTCTCTGATATTCCAGGCTGATTTTTATGAAACATACAATATATCCACACAGAAAGGTTTATGTGTGAAGTATTTTTTAAATCTTGAGAAATGTATCGTGTTTTTAACTTGTCTTGTAAGAAATACAGCCCACAATTTCAAAAGCACCTAGAGTCTAAGAAGATTTCAAGGTCCCCAATTTCTGTGATGTGTTTGTCACCTATGGCATAGCTATCTGAATAAAATCACTTTGCTACAGCAGAAAAGACAAATACAAATAATCTTTAGATGAAGGTAAATAGAAACTTATTGCTTGATATTTCTATTAATCCCATATAGCAAAAGGATTATATATATATATATATATATATATTCAATATCTAGCCTTAGCTTTTTCTACTGGTGAGGTTAAAATTTCTTCAATGAGAGAACAGAATGAATGGGAAATGTGAACATGCTAGGTTTGCATGCCTTGGAGTTCCCTAGAGAGATATGAGACTCTTGACTACCAGATCAGAAGGCCCATACCACTGCTGTCTGATATGTGTAAGGATTTAAAAAGAAGAGAGTTGTACTGCTGTCTGATAGTATCATGAATGAAAGAAGATCCCAGAATCCTATTCTATTTTCCTGTAGAGTGGGAAAAAAGAAATGACTGTGTCACCTCTGTCTTCATGTTTGTATCAAGTCAAGAGGCTGTACACACAAAACCAAATGGAAGCAGCATTTGTCTATATGATGTATCAATGACCACTTATTTACCTGAGCAAAATAAAACATTTACAATTAAGTTCCTTCTGAGAAATGAATAACGTAAAATAATACAACATTGTGATATTGTTCAAGTAAAAATTCTAGATTTCAGATGCTGTAAATTTATTCTGTTCTATGTGAGCATATTGTCTTTGTGCCTATTGTAGTGAGCTGGTAGGAAAATCTACTGTGACTGGTAAAATTTCATTTCAATACTCTGAACCCCACTATAGAATACATCTTAGGATTCTCCTCTCAGTGAGTTAAAACTGTGGAAGGTTATGTTTCTTTTCCCTTCTGCCATGAATTTATGTTTTCTCTGCTAGTTAGTTTTATATCAGACACAAGCTTGGTTCATTGGGAAAGGAAAACATGACAGAAACAATGCTTCATCAAGATGGCCTTTAGGCAAGCTATAGGGAATTTTCTTTATCAATAGATTGGGTCTAACCCATTATGGGTGATATTACCACTGGGAAGGTGGTTCTAGGGTGTACATGAAAGAAGGCTGAACAAGTTAGTGATCAGCATTTCTCCATGGCTTGTGTTTCAGTTTCTGCCACCAGGATTTTGCTTGCATGTTCTCCCATTATGAAGAAATGTGGCAAGAGAACTATAAAATAAAATAAACTCTTTCATCCCAAAGTTGCTTTAGGTCATGTAGTTTTATCACAGCAATAGACACCTAAGTAAGGTAGTTGCCCTAGGTCTCCTTTATTTCTGGTTTCTTCTTGTCTACTCTTTCCTATGTCACTGTAAGCAAACCTTTTGGCAGAGTGGCAGATAATGAGACAAGTGTTTATCTATTTAAGGTTATGTCCTGCAGTCTTTCTCATCTTTCTAGCTTGTATACCAAGATGAATAATGGCAGAGTGACAGCAATGGGTATGTGTATCTTTGTGGGCATGTCCCGTTAGGCTCACAGCCTCAGTTTTTTGCTGTAGTTTCTTTTCTATATGCAAGGTTACATCCTATTAGCTTATATGTGGAAATTAGATGTAATAGGCTGTGTTTGTAATAGAAAGAAATGATGTTACTTTCCCTTGGGATATTTTGAATGTTAAAAGTTTTAGAATACTAAGGGTTTTATTATAATTCACAATAAATTTACCATTATTTATATGCTGAAAAATAAAAGAGAAAACTATTCACATTATGTTTCATACGAATAATATTCTGAACACCTCATCATAATACCAAGATGAAAAAAATACCTGAAATTTACTTTGCAGGTATACCTAAAAGGGAAAACATGTTCTATATGCATAAAAATGAAATATATAGCTGCCTTTATATGTATATAGTTCCTTGTTGGGTATTTTTTTAGGATTCAAAAATAAGGACAAATGACTAGATTATAGATCTAATTTGTGGTCATAATTTCATTTGTTTCTGGTTCTGCTGTAAATATGAGATAAATAATAAAGCCCTAAAAAGAATTATCACTGCATTTTCTCAACTATTTTCCAGTGCAGTCACTGCATCTTTGATATGCAACAATCTGAAATAATACTGATTGATTATCATAAGCTATGCATTCACTGAGTTAGTAGCAAAATTTGTATTTTATGAATAATATTGAGAAAACAGAAAATCAAAGGAAAAAGGTGGAAAGGAGAAAATTAGAAGAGGGAAGGGCACACAGAGTGTAAAGTACATTGATAACTGGTATTAGGCACTAATGCTTTTCGGTATCCTTGAAGCAAAGCATCTTTATAGATGCACATGAACTATACCAGTCACAAGAAAACAGATTTTGAACAAAATTACACAGGATTAGGAGGCAGGTTTTTAAAAAATAACTAGATGCATTGCTGCTTTTAGAAAAACTGTAATCTTACTGATGATGCAAGATTCAGCACTTACTGCAATCTTTTATATTTTATAAATATTTTCATAGAAACTAAAAACTATATACCTTTAATTAAAAATAAAAGTAAAATAATACCTTTGCAGAAATTCCTATTTTTGTGTATTGTAGAGAATAAATTTTCCATATAAGCATTTTGTGGGGTAAAGTAATGGTTTCAGCTCACAAAGTTACATTAAAATAGTATTTAATGCAGTTTGCTCTTGACTTACAGGTGTAGATCCATTTTTAAACTCAGTGTTACTAAATGCAGATCATGATGTGCTTCTGAAGTAAAATGCTTTGCCAAATTTAACTTTTTTTCCTATTTTTAAGAATTTTTTTGCTTTTTACATATCATCCACTGTTACCTCCTCTTCCATTCTCCCAGTTAACCCCTCCTCTTTCCACCCCACTTCCATCCACTCTTCAAAGAGGGCAAGGACACCCTTGAATAGTCAACACAAGCAGGTATACCAAGTTGAAGCCAGACTGTGATGATACATTACATATTTAATAAAATCAGAAATATTGGAGAGACAACACACAGTCAAATCCTAGGCAGACAGCTCAGAAATTTCTTTATCCTTGAGTACAAGGACAAACAGCTGAGATTCCATAGCACACACCTTTAATTCCAGCACAGAAAAAGCCAGGAAGAAAAATTCTTCTGTTTCTGTGAGTTCAAGGCTGGCTATGAAATAGAAGAGTTCACATGTTTAATCCTAATCTGGATGGATTACAGCAGATGAGAAGGGTATATAAGGTCTCTTAGGAAATGAACAGAGGTGAAGCAACCAGGAGCAAGGCTGAGGAAGTTGAAAGACAGCTAGGTGAGAGTTGTCTATGGTGTTTCCTCTCTCTGATATTTTAGCCTTCCCCATTATGTGTCTCAGTCTCTTTTCTTACAATCTGAATTGGTACAATACCAGTCCCAGCCATCCTTCCTGTATTAAGGCTGAGTAGGGCATCCCTCAATAAGGAGTAGGCTGTAAAAGCCAGTTTATGTACACAAAGATAATTTCTTGTCCCATATCATGTTGCCCACTAACAGACTGATCTACATATATGTAACCCTGATTCAGAAGGCCTAGTTTGGTCCCATGCAAGCTCTCCAGCTGTCAATCCAGAGTCAATGAGCTGCCATTTATTCATAACAGCTGACTCTTGTTTTCCCCATTGTGTTCTTGTACCTTCCTTTGTTCCTCTATTAATTCTTTTCTCTCTTCAGCTGAACTCCAGGAGTAGAGCCTACTGCCAGGCTGTGGGTGTCTGTATCTGTGTCCATTAGTTACTGGATTTAGGTTCTATGGACAATTAGAGAAGTCACTACTCTGACTACAGGAGAAGACTAGCTCAAAGTCCCTCCCAGCATTGCTAGGAGTCTTAGGTGGGACTTCCTTGTAGGTTCCTGTGGTTTCCTCTGGCAACAGGTTTTTCACAAAACCCAAGATAGCTCACTCTGTCCAATTATTTATTTCATTGTTCACCCTCTCTATCCCTCCCCTCAACTTGGCCATCTTGACTCTGAGATACCATCTTACACCTGTCAGAATGACTAAGATCAAACCTCTTGTGACAGCCTTTGTTCAAGAAGATGTGGAGAAACAAGAATACTCCTCCACAGCTGGTGGAAATGTAAACTTCTACAGCTACTCTGTAAAGAAATATGGGAAAAATTGGAAATGAGCCTACCTCAGGGCCCAACAATACCACTCTTGGGTATATACTCAAAAGATGCTCAACCACATTACAAGGACACTTGCTCAGCTATGTTCATAACCACATTATTTATAATAGCCAAAACTTGGAAATAACCTAGATGCCCCTCAACTGAAGAATGGACAAAGAAATTGTGGTACATTTATAAAATGGAGTAGTACTCAGTGGTAAAAAAAATAAAACAAAACAAAAACAAGGACATGATGAAATTTGTAGGCAAATGGATAGAACTAAGAAAAAATTATCCTGAGTCAGGTGACCCAGACACAGAAACACAAACTCAGTATGTATTCACTCTTAAGTGAATATTAAACAGCAAAGGATGAACAGGCTAAATTCCACAAGCTGAGGGAAGCTTAGGAGAACCCTAAGAGGACTATACATGAATTGCCCCAGGAAGCAGAAATAGTTGAGATCCCAGAGTAAACTGTGAGAAAGGTGTAGAGGGGAGAGGATAAGGGGTAGAAACATATTAACTTTTTAATATGTATCTCTTTCATCTTCATAATCAACATGGTAAAGCTATAAAAATATACTGATTATCTCAATAATTAAGCCAAAGTGTTCTTAAATATTTTACAAGTATATTTGATAAATCTAGTGATAAATCATTTTATGTTCCTCATATGCTGGCCTAAGTGTCATGTATAATTTCTGCTTGGAGGATGTATGTTTTCTGTACCATTTTCCAAGACACATTAGCTAATAAGTGTACAGTTTTCTTTCAAAAGTAATAAAATATTATGTGGATCTTACTAAAGTATTTTTGTTGGATTTAATCATGATTTGCTCTTTTTGTTTCTCTTTTGGGCATAAAGAGGCAGTAGACCATGTAGCTGGGAAGATCAGTAATCATGGAGGCAACATAGTTCTTGAAGATTTGTGGTGGCCCATGTTTCTAATCCCAGAACTCAAGAGCTGTTAACAAGAGGATTGCAAATTTTGAAGATATTCTCACGTGCATCCTCTGTCTGTAGCAAAGAGAGAGAAATCAGAGGAAAAATTAAAAGTTACAATCAGAGGGACAGAAAATTTGGAATAAGGACTTTAGGCTCCTTTGGAATGATTTTGTATTTGTTGAAGAGAATCTCGCTTATTTAACAGTGGCTATATAGATGATGTTCTTGTACCCTTTACAGTGCAAAGAAAATATATTGAGCTATATATAGTACACTCCAAGGTAGCAAGAATAAATTTGTATATGTTAATCTGAATGGGATTTAATCTGGAATCAACTAAGTATAAAAGAGAATATGTTGCCACTGAAGAAAAAAGTAGTTTTGGCATCAGTTGAACCTTTAATTTTTATACTTGTTACCTGAGAAAGTAATTTTAGGGTTTCATTAGTGTCCTAGTTACAGTTGTTATTACTGGTAAGAAACACTGTGACCAAAGTCAAGTTGAAGAAAAGGCTTGTGTAGCTGATGTTTTTACATCATTAAAAGAACTTGGGACAGGAACTCAAACAGACAAAAAGCCTAGAGACAGTGGCTAATTCAGAGGCCATAGAGGTATTCTGCTCACTTAGCTGCTCCCTATGACTTGTTCAGCTTGCTTTATTATAGAATTTAGACTACCAGTCCAAGGTTGACACCACACACAATGTGCTGGGCCCTCTCTGATCAATCATTAATGAAGAAAATGTCTACATTTAGATCTCATAGAAGCATGGCATACGATCTAAATTGATTCTCTATTTCAGATGCTTGTAGCTTGTGTCAAGTGACATAAAACTACACAGGACAATTGGCAACAGGGTTTAGTAATAGCTAGCTAATTCTATTAATGCAAGAAATATGCAGCATATGTAATATATTTCAGAGTGAGTATTTCTGCAAGAATGGTGTGTGCGTGTGTATGTATGTTTGTGTGTGAGTGTGTGTGTGTGTGTGTGTGTGTGTGTGTGTGTGAGAGAGAGAGAGAGAGAGAGAGAGAGAGAGAGAGAGAGAGAGAGAGAGAGAGATTGAGAATCTTCATAACCTCTCATTGAAAGATGTTTGCATTGACTTACTGCAAATAAATCTCTACCTGCTTTTATTTTGTTCCAGTGTAGACAAAAGCTAAATGATTAATGGTTACTTATTCTGCTATTGAGAAAATCAGTTGAAAAATATTTCTTTATGCAAGTTTGTCAAACCTTGTAGCATACTTGGCAGGTATGTGACTAGTTTATGTGAACAGCTCTGTGTGAACAGCTGGTCACCTATCACAGAATGTGTGAATATGTAAGAGCATAGCAAAGACACTTGCCTCTTTCTTTGCTGAAATTTAACATAAGATTCTCTCATACATGATTCATTTTTCTCTGTATATCTTCAAACTATATCCCCATTATTTCTATGAATACTTATTACTGCAGCTGGAGTGCTAACAAAGTTCTCAATTTCATGTCACCTATAATATGACATTTACATGATATTGTTGACTGTAAATGATTTTCCCTGAAAATAAACAGGCACAAATGCCTGTTCTCCTCTATATTTAAATGGAGTAGAACTGCATCATCAAGAATTCCACCAGATGCATGAAAGCAAGAGCATGAAGGATCCAACTGCATGAATCACCTCCCCTAAAAGTCATTTAAGTATTGCCAGCATACTATCTTTAGTAGCAGATATGTGATAACTTAGAAGATGGATAGGTTGCTTTAAGTGTAATGATTAGAAAATGAGGTTCTATGTAACAAAGTAGAAATTTTAGGCATAATCTCATTCAAGGGAATTGTAAATCTTAAATAGTCACTTTGATTATTTATTTAACATTTATGAATTGTATTAAAGTTGAAAGTTATTATTTTGTTATTAGGTTTTTGCCTAATGTGCTTCAAAGAAAATGTGCTTAACAATATCCATATTATAATTAAACAGTAAAAAAGACTAATTATTTAGTGTTTTGGTGATAGATAAGTGGAAGGGTCTAAGTTAGTTGGTCTTAATTGTCTTCTTAATTTTTCTTATTATAATGACTATTATTTATATACATGGGAAATTAAAATTTTAAGACCAGAGTGTTTATATTTTGTCTCATATTGTAAGTGGTTTTGTCAATTGATTTTGTAAGAGCTGATTAGTTGTTTTCTTTAAAGCTAAGGCTGGAGAAGTAGTTAATCTTTCTATGTTTTAAAAATGAGGGCCAAAGGTGATTTGTGATTAATAAATATGCATAATTTTATTCTCTGTAAAGCTTTTCTAATTATTTATTTTATTCAATGAAAACACACACATATGTAGACACATGTACATGCATCTTAACACATAGATACACACACACGAATATGTCAAACCGTGGTTTGAAATATAAAATATAATCTAAACATATACATAATTATGATTTTAAATTGTAGCCTTACAAAGCTCTACAATAAATTTTGTATATTGATTTACATGTAACTTCAATTTTTGTTTTTAAATTGATAAACATATTAAGATATTACAGGGTTCCTTATTGATGAATAAATGAAATAAATCATTATTTTAAATGAATCTAAAGTTTTCATCACCTCATAATTCTAAAATGTAGCTGCAGTGGTTATCCAGAGACCACTTATTTACCCATTTATTTGTTGGTTTACTTACTCAGTGTCATTCACTGAACAAACCAATTTGAATATAATTTTATGAATCCTAAAAAGTTTTATAAATTTATAGAGTGCAAATAAATTGATGTCTTATTTTATCTCTAAATACTTTAGGGAATGTGCCACATAAGCAGGATTTCTAAACCATTTTGTCATTGTGCCTTCATGGGAGAGTTGATAAAAGGCACCCAGCAAAGCTTAGGAAAGAACAGAGAAGGCTTTCTGAAGAGGATTTTGCTGAACCAAGTGTTAAAGGATAAGTGGCTATCATCCAAGTGAAGTGAGGATGGTTTACAGTGATTATATTACAGAATGATGAGCACTTCTATCAAAGGAAAAGGGAACACAGGGGACTGAGTGTTCATACTCTGTAGTTCTGTGTACTTTAATGATATACTGTAGGAAGGAGAGAAGAGGAGGAAAGGGCCATATCAAAATGGCCTTAGATAGCACAGATAAAACCACAGAGATGCATCTAATAAGTGAGTGTAAGACAAAGAATGTTTTCATGCCTCAGAAACAGTTTGTGACATATTTTCTTGTATGAGAGCATTTAATTCTCTGCCATTCCTTTGCCTCTCTGGCTAGAAGAAAAGAGGATGTACTGCCTGAAGCTTACCAGGAGTGTACATTATAGTCCATGCTCTTGAAATAAAGTTACTTTTCACTTTTTCTGAATAAAAATAATGTGTGACTATATGGTCTGTGCAGCACTATAAGACAATTTCTCTTGGTTGTCAACCTAATTAACTATTTCATGTGCTATTTTATAATAAACATAGGCAAACACTAATGAATTAATCTCAGGAATCAGAGTAAATAAATCCTCAGGGGTAGAGTCTAGACTGTCAAATATACTTTTAGATAATTAGCATTATGACTTATAGGAAAATATTTTCATAGGACCCAGAGGCAAACGTTCTCTTGTAATTTCCTCACTCACCAGAAAGAGTCAGAAAACTGGAGTTAACTTTAAAATGATTTGACTGTGAGAGTCCTTAGGGTAAGAGAAAAATACCACTTAGGGTAAGGGGAAAATACCAATAGAAATTAGCATCTTAATTACCTAGGATGTACATACAATAAATTCTGGATATGGAATTGCCAAAGAAACATAAAATGAAATGGAAACTTCTTCACATTGCCACGATTCTTTCCCAGGGAGATATCCCTCTTGAGTTCACAGCACAATTGCCTTCTATATGGGATCATCTTCAGAAAATGGTAATTAATGTTTATATTTGTTTCATTACATTCTAAAGAATTATATATGATTAAAAACAATACTTGCCTTAAAAGCAAATAACTTTTTTCTCATGAACATGCAATTTCTGACATTTTAAAATAGCTTGTAGGGCATATGCTGATTCTTATATCTGTAGAAACAGAAAACACTGTATAAAATAGTTAATTTTCTGTGGCAAGGTAAATTAATGGAATTCAAAACAATGAGTGTTAGCACAGCACATATCTCAGTTTTCCTAAGACAATGAGAGTATAACAGATGCTGTCAGTGAGCTTCCTGAAGCTCTTCAGATCTTCGAGCCAGTGGTGTTCACACTTTCCAAGGTTGATTTTTGTCCAAATCATTAGCTCTTATGTCTGATGGTGGAATGACAGCTCTCAACCTCCTGTGATCCACTTTAACTTAATACAGAGAGCTGGAAGTGACTCCCAATCTCTGTTCCTTTGGAACTGTTCTGAACCAATGAAATAGTAAAGGCATTTTTAAAAAATTATATTGAAACCTACTGTTGTAAAATTTTCTTGAAATATTTACATATATAAAAGCAATTTAGAAAGAATTACCATATAATGGAGAAGACAACATCCCAATTTAAATTTTATGCTACCAATTAAAACTGAGTTTCAGGAATGGGATAACACTGGCTACCACTAAAGCTAGTGGTTACTCTCTGCAACATGATGGAAAGGCACTATTACTGAACACACAGCTTACAATGTAACTGAATATGGACAACTCACTTGGTGCCTAGCTAGAAGCTTCACTTCTCTTAGCTATTATTCATGACACCTAAAGGTATTGTGCATGCTACTTAAATAAAACATAATTATCAATATTACCCAGCTATAAACTATGCTATTATGGAATATTAGCTAATAGGCAGGAGAGAGAAATAGGTGTAGCTGGCATACAAGGTGAATAAATAAGAAGAGAAATCTAAGGAATAAGAGAAAAAAGGAGGAGGAATGAGAAGAATAGAGGAGGATTCCATGGACTAACCACCCAACCACCCAGCCACCTAGCCACACTGAGCCATACAGGCAGACATGAAGTTTGAAGAAACAAGAGACATAAATAATAAAGAAAGTTGAAATCTCAGAGGCAAATGTAGTTAAAGGGAAATGGGATAATATAAGTTAGAAAAGCTGGTTAGAAACAATTCAAGCAAAGACCAGACATTCATAAGTAAGAATAAGTCTCCATGTGTTTATTTGGAAGCTGAGTGGTGGGCCTCCAAATTTTTTTTTAACAAGTAACTACACTATTAAACCTACAACATCAACTTTTCTGGAATATGTATTAGTAAAATGATTACACAAATATTATGGAACTAATCTAACATTATTTGATTGTGTTTAGTTCCACTCTATGACATGGGACACTGCAAATGTGTCCAGGTACTTGCAAATAGATTGGTCATAAGTTTAGAGAATTGCTAATGCTATTATTCTACTAAAGTAATAGAGTAATAAAATGACTTTTATGGACTCTTAGTGATAAACTATTATACCCATAGACTAGTGACTCACTCAGCCCTCATCAGAAAAGCTTCATTATTCAGTGGTCGAGCTGTACAATTAACTCATAACCTAACAAAATTTAGAGAGTAAAAGAATTTGGAGAACTCATCCCTAAATGGGATATCTCCATCAAACCCCTCTCCTCACATCTCGAGTATCTATATGGAAGAGGGGATAGAATGATTTAAGATCTAGAAAAAAATAATGACTATAAGGAATTTCCCTTCCACACACAAAGACTGGTGCATATGTAAAATCAAGAGACCATTCTAGCACATGTGAGAACTGTGAAGTTTCAAACTAGACAAGATATCACCACATGGAGGGGGACGGGAACACAAATTCCACCCCTAATCAAGAAACTATTTATAATTGATTCCTATGGAAAAGGAAAACCAATTTATTCAATGGAATCCCACTGGGTGTTCAAAAGTAGTTCGCCAATACAAAATAGCCTCCATGGTTCATTTGGCTTTTTTGTTTGTTTGTTTTGGTGAAATTTTGTTTCATTTTGTTTTGGATTTTCTTTAAGCTTTGTTTGCTTTATTTTGTTAGTTTATGGAAAGAGAAAAACAAAGTTGTGTGAGTTGGAAGATATGGAGGTTCTAGTATGAGTTGGAAAGATAAAAGCCGTAATCAAAACATTAAAAATTAGAAATTAAAATAACATAAACAAATAAAATATTCTTTTTAGTCCTCTACCCCAATCTTTTATTCATAGCCTCTCTGGAAAGAAATGTTTTTAACTAAGGTGGACAAATTCAAAAAATAGAATTAAGACACCTTGAGATAATTATTTTTTTAGTATGTATATGTTCCATGTAATGTTCAAAACATGTTTGCATCATATCATAACATATCTATCTGTCTATCATATACATATATAAATGATATAGAAGATATAGATAATATAGATATAAATACATATAAATATAGATGATATATTTAACATATGTTTGTTTAATTTGCATGCATTGGACAAACTTACTTTGCTTCTTTATTTTTACACCTATCTGTTCTATTCAAAGGTATTATAGGGAATATATCTACATAAATCACTTTAATACAAATAAAAGTCATTTTCGAAAGACTCTGATATAGCAAAGAATACCTATTATCTTCTCATAAATATTAATAACTTCTTCCTTAAATATTTTTGAATAAAAAGTTCAACCCTCATAGCTCTTCTGGGAGCATGGCTTATTGTGGATACTATGTTATGTTTATAGAAATGTAACAGAAATAATTATTGCATATAAAATGGAGAGCTGGCAACATGATGATAGAGAAAAGGTGTTGCAAGAGGTAATCCTAGTGTCAGGCCTGGCATTTGTAAAATAAGTAGAATGATAATTCAGCTCCCTACAACACAGGAAGGTGTTATAGGGCATTGACTGGTTACTGTGAATGAAGGGGTTGTTCTGTAACCAAGAGTTTCTGTTCTTGTTAAAGTCACTTGACTAAGTCTGTTTTATAAATAGTGGCTGATTAGCCAAGATAGTAAAGTTAAATAGATTACAACAATTTTCTTGCCAACTATTTGAAACTTACAGTGAGTGGACACTTCTACACTTGGCCTTGACCTGTGTATAGGTTACCTTATCAATGATCAATCTTAAATTTATTCATCTTAGGGAATAAAAATAAACAAAATTAAATTTTTTTAAATAAAATATACAATATTCCTTTTAAGGTATCTCCAAGTTTATAGCAATAATTATATTTATTTGATGGAATTTTATAGGTGAGTCAATAATTACTAGCTTCTTCTCAAGTTTTAAATAGAGACAATACTCAAAATGGACAGTATACAAGCTATGTATTTACTTAAAATAATGGAATTAATTTTTTTCTAGAGGTGAACTATAAATAGGATATAGTGGTCCTAAATCTAGTGAGCTTCAAAAGTGGTCCAAATATTTAAGACATAAAAATGTTTGTGTAGATACTTAGGATTTCAAAGTAAATACAATCAAATTACAAATACCATGTTGTCTTGAATTATAATATTAAAAAATACATATGTTGGTAGAAGTAGACCTGGAAAAAGCAGAAGGGAAAAATGGAGAACACATATGATTAAAATAAAACATATAAGACTTTCAACAAAAATATTAAAAAATAAAATGAGCCTAAAGTTAAAATGAGACTAATCTTAATTTAATAAAATATGAATTTAGTTACATGAATAGGCTTATGTAAAACATATAAGAACAAAGAATACATTTCCAAAAGATTTAAATAAAAATGTATGTGAGTGCTTGGATATAAAAAATAAAGGGGGACATGGTATAATTATAATAAAATTTTAAATAAACTAAAAAGAGAAATGTAGTATTAATCAGGTTTTTAAATCTGAATTAGCACCCTGTAACCTTAATGTATAAGTGCATTAATATTCTACAGTCAGTATTTTCTCTGTGAAGGAATAAAATTTAAAGGTTAGAAGACATGATAGACAGTCTTTATGCTAATGTTAGGCATATGACACTTAAAGCTAATAGAAACCATCATTCTCAACCATAGCAAATGAGTCCTACCAACATAATGAACTGCCAGTATCATCTGGGAAACCATCTTGAATGTCAAAGGATACACTCTTCATTTGCAGTGTTTGATTGTTCAAATAAATATTTAATGAAAATATTATTAGACTATTCAGCTGAATGAAATACACTGCTAGTGCAAGCAGCTAAAAAAAGCTGACTTAATATTCACTAAATGAAGTGGCATAATAATTTATTTTGCATATTATATGAGTCTTCTGAGAGATTTTGTACTTTTCCACTGTCTAACAGTGTTTAAAAGGTGTCATTACTGTAATAAGTACAAAATTTTAAGGTGTTTTTATGGTTCATGAAAATATAGAATACATTTTATAGGGAGGCACAAAACTATCATCTATAATTTGCTTAGGAGAAATAAGGAACCTCTTATTCTGAAGTGTAGCTTTTTTTAAATACATCTTTACTGAGTTGTGCCGTAAATGTTAACTTTCTGCTACATGAAATTACACAGAGAATTTCTCAAGAGTAGATACTAAATAATTAAACAAATACATAACAAAACTCTTGAAACACTCTTGGGTGTTTTGAATTTTCACAAAATTTGTAAATTATCTAGTTTGAATCATATATATTTTAAAATGCTATTTTAACATTCAGTCTGGAAGAAAATTTAAAAACAATTTTTAGAAATGTATTACAAAGTTATGATACTTCTATATACATTATACATGTATATTTGATAAGAGTCATGTATATGTATGAAGGAAATAAATTTTAATAAAAAACATTTTAAAAGTATAATTTGATAATGAGCAAATATAAAATAATACTCAGTTTTATAAGAGTTAGAAAAACAAAGAAATACATGGGTGAGAAATGAGACTTTATACATAATAAAAAAGAAAAAAAGTTTGCACATTTACACATGTGATGTTTTTGGTCCATTTTACTCCCTGGTTACAAAAAAAAATGTCTCCTTATCTCTTTTACTTTCCTTTTTTCTTTAGAAAGTGTATTTATTTAATATATGAGTGCTGTATCTGCATCTACAACATTGGATTCAATTATGTAGATGGTTGTGGGGCACCATATTGTAACTTGGAAGTGAACTCAGGGTTCTGGTAGATCAGTCAGTGCTTTTAACTACTTAGTCATCTCTTTAGTCCAGTCTCATATTTACTAAAGATGAAACATTACAAACATTTCCCAAACTTATTTTTATTCTCAGAATTTATTGGAAACCTAAGCCAGGGAATCCACTTACAGAAACAGGTTTAAGAATACTGCAAAGTGAGAACAATAATAATGTGTAATGCATCAGTCTCTGATGTCAGCAGCTTGTAGTGTGAGGTATTCAGCAATATGGGTATAAACAAAAATAGGATTACAGTTCTATTCTGTCAGTCAGGACAACTACTTACTAAAGGAGTACACATGATGGACAACTGTGACAAACCCATCAAGTAGAGAAAAACTAGAATATGAATATCTCCTTTCTAGAAGACTCATTGCATAATTCAACTTAGAAAGCAAAGTTTAGAAAATCCCTGCATGTAATTATACTAAACGTTCAAAAAAAGAACAAATAACAATACTCTTTAAAATGTTCCATGCAATAGAAACAAATAGAAATATTACCAAACTCTTTTTATGAAGCTAAAATCACCCTGATATCCAAGCCACTCAAAGATGCAACAACAACAAAAAAGAATTACGAACCAATCTTCCTCATGAACATTGATGAAATATAATCAATAAAAATTTTGGCAAACCAAATTTAACAACATATCAAAAGAATTATCCACCATGATCAAGTATGCTTGGGTTTAGAGAAGGAGAGAGTCACACTACAACTCTATAGCCTGCTTTAATTTATAATTAAACTGGTAATTCAACTTTTCTTGTAAATAAAGATAGAGGTTAAGAAGAAAGATTTTACCATGTAGAGTATATTGGTATCAGTAGATCTGACAGTCCTTTGCTTCTAAATTTTTCTGGATAGTCTCCCTTCTGTTGTAGCTGTCTAGATGTCCAAGGTCTTTTAACTCTTTGAAGATGGGTATTTCTGGTTTTCTGTAAAGACAGAAACAAAAACCTGCCCCAACACTTTGTTTTTTCTTAACAGTTTAAAGAATTATAATCTGACTGGATGAGCCATCACTTTTTATTTTCATGAAGTTTCTCCAGTTCAAATCAAGTCTTTATTAATTTTGAAAGTATCCATAACTTTTCTTTACCTGTGGAAACAAAAGCAAAACCCCTTTCACTATGTAGCACAGAGCCTGACTTCCATGCTGGCATATGTTAGGCATATGACACTTAAAGCTAATCTTTGAAATTGACAGTCTGATTTAGCTCAGTTGTTTTTTTCTATAGTCTATCAGCAGCTGTCGTTCCTTTTTCATTAGCATTGAAAAAATTCAAGGTTAATAAAGCATTATGTAGTCTATTTGTAGATGTCTTTGTTATTCCTTTCTGTTTATTTAGCATCTCTTTTAGAGTTCTATTTGATCTCTCTATGACTGCTTGCCCTGTAAGATTACATGGTATTTCTGTAATATGCTTTATATTATAATAAGCAAGAAATTGTTTGTGGTGATATGGTTACATATTTAATAAAAACTGAAATATTCAAGAGATTAACAGACAGTTAAAACCTAAGCAGACAGCTCAGGAATATCTTGATACTTGAATACAAGGACAAACAGCTGGGATTCAATGGCACTTACCTTTAATCCCAGCACAGGGAAAGCCTGGGAGTGGTGACCTATGCCCTTAATCCCATAACTCCAGAGACAGAACTTTCTGGGTTTTTGTGAGTTAAAGGCTATTACCAAATAGAATAGTAGTTCCTACCTTTAATTCTAACCTGGTGAGAAGGGTATTTAAGGCCTTGTAGGAAACCAGCAGGGACAGAAAATATCAGGGACAGGCTGAAATATTGGTGAGAGGAAACACCACAATCAGTTCTCACCCAGCTATTTTTCAAATTCTTTAGCCTTGTTCCCAAAAGCAGAATGTTCCCTTGTCTGTCCTTTCTTGACTGATATTCATTAGTCCAATGTCTACCTTTTCAACACCTACTGTGTACTCCAGGAGGAAGGGGTATTCCCTTGAAAATCTTCTCGGAAAGGAATTAAAACCTCCAAATGTATATGATTATTGAATGGAATGGGCAGAATGTAGAGCCTCTTGAACTAGAATTAGACTATGTTCTTATGCATGAACTGGAATCTTGGAGCCCATTCCCTGTAGAAAAACATCTAACCCAGATGTAATACTGATATAAGGGAATTGGACCTACTTCAAACAGAAAATACTAAAATGACCCAACTTGGGACTCCTTGCCTTCCTTATAGAAAGGATGGGGAGGATAGGGTAATGGGAGGTTAAGGAGGGTCTAGGAGGGCCTGGGAGAAGGGAAAAGAGGGCCAGCAGGTAAATACATGGGGAAAAAACCTTTTAAATTAAAAAATAAAAACAAAAAGAAAATCTTTGCAGGAAGAAGCACAGGTTTAATCATCAGATATTGAAAAACATAATAAAGTATGTGTTAGTGGAGAGAAGACCTCAGGTTAACTTTTATGGTAATTTTATTTTCAGTGCTTTTACTATTTTATTTTCACCATTTTATGATCAATTTATGTAAGTTAGCAATTTACTCTGAGAATATCTTTTCAGTGTAGAGCAAATCCAAATTTATCTTAATAACTTGGAGCAGATATGAAAATAAATGCTGAAAGAGCAGAGAGACAAAGGAGCAAACCACTAGAGAGACTTCTTACCTCCATCCAATTCTCAGACAGAAAAAGGTCAAGCTCCTGTCTCTATTGACATTATTACTTACTCTCTCTGCCCAGCCATATCTCTTTCTGATTCTCCTCCAAATTGCTAGGATTAAAGGTGTGTGCCACCACTGCCTGGCCTCTGTGGTTAACTACCTCTGCCCTCTGATCTCCAGGTAAGCTTTATTTGTTAGAACACAAACAAAATGGTACCACATTTTCTCCTTTTAGCTAAAATAAAAATACAGATTATAAATAATAAAAAACTATTTACTATAAGTATAATAACTATATACAGCAATAATTACATAAAAATATCTAGTCCATTATGATTTGTCAAATTCAAAAAAAATATTCTATTATCTATCTTATCTTGTTGAGTCCAAAGTGGTGGACCTGATTCAGTTTCTATCAAACACTGATTACCATATTTCTGCTTTTCTTTTTACAACAAGATCCTTGAATCTAATCTCCTTTGTTCAGCATTTTTTAAACCGTTATCTATAACAACATGTATCCAACCTCTTTTAAATAATAATAAATATCCATGATTCATCTTTTGGAAATGTAGGCATAGTTCTCTAGACTACTTCCTGCTGATTGGGGGCACTCATAATCTTTGGAGGACCTTGGAAAAGTTCAAGATAATGGTCATATCAGGAGTAGAAGACTGTGAGGCTGGATCATCTCAGACAGCAGCCTTGAAGCCAATCTGGATGTATAACTTTGAAAAAACTGTAACAAAGATGCTCTGAAACATTGGATCATTTGAAAGCATCCACTTCTTTTAGAGATTTTTCTAGAGATCAATGTCATTTAAACCTGAATTTTTTTAAAAAAAATCCAAAATGAACCCAAAGTCTGTCATTTCTTGTAGAAATAAAAGCAGAACATTTTTCTCAATGTAACATATCTTTTGACTTAAATTTTGAAGTCAAGATACTTATTTTTAAATATAGAGGCTAGTCTAATTTACTAGTTTTCACAATCAAATATCTTTCAGCAGTTATTATTTGCAAATTAACAGTCAAAAATAAAAATACATAATTGTTGTAAATGATTCAGGTCTAGACCTTTCAAGCCTGGACCAGAGGTTTGACTCACTTTTAGCCCCACTCAGTGTCAAACAATCACATATAGGCTTATATTAGTTTTATGCTAATTGACCTAGGGCCCCAGCATATAACTTGCTAACTCATTCATCTGAACTCAGCCCATCTTGTTCAGCCATGCAGCTCAGTAGTTTTTCTCAGAGCAGCAAATCAGCTTCTTTCCTCTGTGTCTGCTGCCATCTCCTCATCCTGTCTGTGCCAGCTCTCTGGCATCTGTTTCTCTGGCAGCTCTGTCTGATGTCTGTCTTGTGTGTCTGTCTCTATTCTGAGTTTTCTTAGCCTGATAGCCCTGCCCACACTTCCCGTCTGACTTTTGGCTAATCAGCTTTTATTAAACTCACAGGTGGGAGAAACGTTTAAAATGTAACATATAATTTCACTACATTTCTTGTTCTTCTCATTTTAAAACAAGAAGAACCCCAATTCTAATATCCTTTTCCCCCCATTTCCTATAATGTCTTATAACCAACACTGCAAACAAACACAAACATCCATATCCATTTTTTGGGAATGTGGGCATAGTCCTCTAAAATACTTCCTCCTGAACAGGGGTGCTGTCAATCCTATGGGGATCCAAAGAAAATTTAGGATTATAGATAAATCTTTAGTGGAGTAGTCTGTAAAACTAGGTAATCCCAGTCAGTCTTCTTGAAGTAGTTTTGGATGGAGAGCAATGAAGAAAATGCAAAAGAGGTGCTCTAATATGCTGTATCATCTGGGCCATCTGTTTCCATTGGAGACTTCTCTGGGGGTTTTCCTTGATCAAGCTTTATTTTCTTTAACTGGGAATTAATCCACATCTTCTCATTTTCCATAGAAATAAAGAGAAAACCTCTTCTCCAAAGTAACATATCTTTTGATTTCAGTTTTAAAGTCTACTCATTTATAAAATATATAGGTTGGATTAATCTATTGGCATTTGTAAGCAAATGTCTTTTAGCAGCTTTAGCTACTTCATTTATCGTCAAAAGTCTTAAAGACAAGACAATAACATACAGTGTCCAGACACTATTTGTATTTTTCATTTTTATGTGGCTTATTACTATTTCATTTACTCTATTTTTATGTTTTAAGGACTTTCTCTATCCTTTTTTCTTTATATTTTTTCTCTCAAGCCAACATATATTTTAAACATATCCTAAACCATTTACAGGTTTTTTTTTTTTTTAAAATCTGTCTCTACTGTTTCTGACCACCTTTGCTTGGCCAGCATGGCAGACCCACACAGGCATTTCTATTTCTTTCTGTTTCTACATACCTTTAATCTGCCAAGGTTTGGTTTAAGGATTAAAGACTTCCCTAGGGTGGCTGACTTTACCCAGATCCCTTTATCACTTTCTGTTTCTGACCACAGCCTTAATCTGCTAAAGTGTGACTAAGAATTAAAGATGTCACTAGGGTGGCTAACTGTCTCCACCCAGCTCCTAGTCTAATTTTGTAAGATTTAGCTTTTTAGTAGAGGTACTGCTAGGACCCACAATTATTACTCTGGGAAACTTTAGGGTTTATATAATCACCAAGTAAATACCTCCATTTACTGTTCATTAATTCCATTTAAGTATTTGGCAGCAAAGCCTCTCAAAAAGGCTCACAAGTGTTTTGCTGCTAAGGCTGGATCAAGGAAGACTTACTTTAAAAAGCCATACTTCTGCCTGCCTCCAGCAAACAGCTGAAAAAAAAAAAAAAAAAAAAAAAAAAAACCCAAAAAACAAAAAAACACTGCCACAAAGAATCATTCTTTGACTTTGTTCCCTTTTGCTTGTGAAAACAGAAACCTTGTTTCTTACATTGAGGCTTTTTGTAGCCTTTAAGATGCAATCTGAAATCCTGTCATTTTAAATTCAAACCCTAACCTACAGGCCTCACCAGGGCCTCTCTGTAACATAGCTCATGTGAGAGACACAACTCAACTCCTGGAAGGTGTTTTTGGCTCCATTTCTGTGCTCTAGAACTGTTTTTAAGTTTTCTGTGGCTGTATATGGGTCTATTTTACCCATGTTGGGCTGTGATTTGTTGTAAATGGTTCTGACCCAGACCTTCCAAGCCTGGACCAGAGGCTTGACTCACTCTTAGCCCTACTCAGCCTCAAATAATCACTTACAGGCTTGTATTAGTTTTATGCCACTCTTGTGATTGGGCTTTCTTAAGGCTTTGTCTCAGGGAGTAGCTCTTATGATGGAGCTCTCCAGAGGCTGTGTCTCAGAAAGTATATGAGGTTGAAAAGATGAGTAGTTTTGGGAAATTGTTTGAGGCTTATGAAATATAGAATCCCATGAGTGGTATAGACAGTCAGACTTACATGCAGGATCCCTGCTTGCTTGCCTGCAGGTCGACCTCTTCTGCTGGAACTCTCCCAAGGTTGTGCCTTAGGAAGTAGCTGAGGTTTGGGGAATGGGAGATTTTAGGAAGTGGATGAAGGCTTATGGGGTAGAAGATCAGATGGGGTTGTAGATAGTCAGGCTTACAGGCAGAGGTCCTGCTTGCTTGCCTGCAGCTGTAGCTGAAATCAATACATAAACTTTTAAAGGTAACATATATCTGTATTAATATAGGTATAGACTGTACATTGTATATAAGTTAGCCATATATTATTTTTTGTTTTATGTTTGAGCACATAAAATAAATGTTACATGTATTTTGTTTGTTTCATTGTTTTTTGTTTCGGTTTTTTTTAATTTTTTTTTTTTTCATGTTTGTAGCCAGGATTTTCAGGTGCTACTTTCAGATCAAACCTGAAACTTGATCATCTTCTACCTTAAATGAATCCACAAACTTTTGTTTTCTAAGGGAACAAAATTATAACCTTTTCCCCCAGAGCAGCACATCTTTTGATTTTTTATTTAGAAGTCAAGAAAATTTAAAAATTTAAATTTAATCGAGCAGTTTCTATAATACAATGTATATTAGCAGCTCTTTTTTCTATTCTTTTTTTTTTTTTTTTAAAGTTAGATCTTTATTCAAAGCTCTGATCTACCAAGTTAGTATTTTGCACCAACTCGGGGAGCAGAGACCTTCACAGGCTTCACAATCTTTTGTTTAGTTGCTGCTTTTGTAGGGGCCTTAGCAGCAGCCATTGCTGTCTTCTTGGATGCCTGCTTGGCCTTCTTTGCTTCCGTGGCAGCCCTGATAGCCTGCTCTCGCTGAGCTTTCCTAACTTCCGGTTTCTGATTCCTCTTGGTCATTTACGTCAGCAAGAGATGCACCAGAGATGGCTCGCTGGAATTTGACTGCACGGAGGGTTCTTTTCTTTTGAATTACTTCCGTAAATTTTTGTGTGTTTTCTTCTGTAGAGGACAGTCCAGTTTATCTGCCGAGAATTCCTTTTGGAAAGGAATGTGGACTTACATTTTGCATTAAGAAACTGGAAAACCTTCCCGTTAGTCCTAGCGTACCGCCGCGTAGATCTTGTACCTGCTGAAACTGCACAGCTTGACCTTCATAGTGAGAGCTGCGGCCCGGCCTCAGGAAAGATGGCAAAGAGACAGCAGCTCTTTTTTCTTCATCAGCATTCAGAAAATTTAAAGACAACATAATAACATACATGATCCAGTCTCTGTGTATTTTTCATCTTTATATGTTATATATGTATATATGTATATATTTCACTCCCTTTTTAAATGAATTTATTATATTATTTTAAAATTATACACTTTTTAATTTTTTCCTCTCTCGAGCCTTTGTAAATTTTTAAACACATTGTAAACTATTTAGAGTATCTTTGTTGTTGTTTATTAATTTATTTATTTATAGTCTGAATATTTCTTTATTGAACATCTGTAGTCTTTTCTATTTGTAAGAGCAAGATCTTAAACTCACCATGCAGTGTGTTGGCAGGGCTGTTGTTTGCATCTTAAGCCCACAGGCAGGACTGGGGGAATCCGCTGTGTACTGTGGCCTGTGTGAACCACCTGTGGCATGTCTTACCTCATGGTGATTGGCAGTTGGCTCCATCCTGCAGGCAGTAGCCTGACATGTGTCTTTGTACTGTGGCCAGCATGAGATACATTAGATTAGGAAACTGTCTTTGGTTCTGTATTTGTGTGTTTAAAACATTTTAAAAGCTTTCTCAGGTAATATGTGGATATAAGTGCTGAATGTATGGGCAATTTGTAGGTGGATATTTTTCCACAGCTTGTACTGGTGCATTTGGAGTAATTATAGTTAATCTAAAAGGATTAGAAAGAAAGCAATCAAGACAAAAACTCTATTGGAGGTGAGAGCATTAGAAATCTCATAAAAATATAATTTGGAATAATTATCAACAAGATAAAGTCTAATCTTCATTCTGTTAGTTAAGAAAGACCATCTTTGGTGATGTTGACACCATTAAGTAACACTAGTAAAAATGACTTCCAAGTATAAAAAATGCAATACACACACACACACACACACACACATAGTATACAAACAAATAGATATAGATTAAAGTCAAACATCCTAGGAGTTATTGTCCCTAACTCTGATTATTATTAATTTCAGCTTAAATTTTTAATATTAATCATCAGTGTCTTTTCTACTCATAATGAAAGCAGAACACATTTTGGCACAAGGAGTGTGCTGTGACTAATGGAACTGTCTATGTTGTTTAGAGGAAAATTGTGAAACTGCTTTGGATGTCAAACTTGAAAATCATTGAGGCTCTTTAAGGAGCTTGGAAGAAAATATTGAGAAAAATTTAGTCAATGGAGTCCTGACTTGTGAAGTTTCAAACTGAAGCAAAGACTCTATTAGGATCATTTATCTGATATTATTAAAAATGTTTGCTGATCATCCAGAAGTAAATAATTAGATGTATTTAACAAGAAGCCAACATTATTAAAATGATATCTCCTAGGAAAATTGATGTTGTCTAGCTATGGCTGAAAAATTGATTGTATTTAATAACAAATTGGTGTCATTAAGGCATTTTTTTGTGAATAGAACATCCTTTCTAAGAACAGAACACAAAAAAGGAAAGATCCAATGCTTCATCTCAAACTGGCAGTTGAATTTAGTAATTTGTAATAATCTTCCATGAAGTTCTGGCTTTGAAGGTAGGAAAGATGCAAGAGTAAGTGGTCATGGAAAGTGAGTGAGGCATGTGCCACTATGTGTCAATGCCATAGCCTGCAAAGAGAGGGCAAAAGAGGCCACTGGTGAAAATGCAATATCAGATCCAGTTGAGACCATTGAGTATTGGACATTTGAAGACCTTGTAAGGAGAGAAGTAGGTGTGGAGCGGAGCTTGTCTGAGTATTCAAGACAAGGTTTATATTACAAATTATAGAGATAGTGGAGTGGGGATATCAAAATCTATTAGCATTCAAAAGTGTGTCTTAGATGTCAAACATTGAGTGATTTATACTATTAAATTTTGAGTATGTTTTGACAACTGTGCCTTCTTTCTCCTCTCCTTTTAAACAAACAAGCAAAAGAGCACACAGATTTTCTTTTTCTCCTTTCTTTCTTTTTTTCCTTCTTTCTTTCCTTCTTCCTTTTGATTTTGTAGGCAGCCATAGTTAGGATACTTCAGGGTTTTAAAGACTATGAAAATTTTGAGTTACAGTGTATTTCATAATATACTATTAACATTAGATATCAGAGATTAAACTAGAAAGGAAAGAATAAGATTTAACTGTGATGTGTTTATATGTTAAGTTGACAAGGGATAGAGTGTCTTGGTTTGTTTCAATTGTCATGTTAACATACATGAGAGAGACTTAGTTTACAATTGCCTTTACCATACTGCCCTTTGAACAATTTTTTGATTAATGATTGATATTGAAGGAATCAGCCCATTGCAGCTAGTATTTTCATTAGGAATATGAAGTCGTTGAGTCTGAGCTGTATAAGAAACTAGTGGAGAATGTCATAGAGTGACACAAATGATATTTCTTCATGGCCTTTGTTTCTGCTTGAATTCCTGTCTTTAAATCGTTGGTAAGGGATTGTTATCTGAAAGTGTAAAACAATCCTTTCCTTTCCAAGTTGCTTTAGGTTAGAGAGTATATGTTTGTTTGACATCAATAGGGTAGTAAGTATAAACAGAAATTGATTATGATACTTGTGTTATCCCTGGACAGGTTCAATGTTCTATGGCAATGGGAAATGTTTAAGAGAAATAACCAACCCCTTTCTTCATGAATTTAGATAATTTTAAAAAGCAGTTTCAAAAGCTTTCCTTCCTTTCTTGTCTATTCCAAGAAAAAATATTGTAGATTATTCTTTGTAAGATTTTTTTTCAGTAATACTCTTATGTGCCTGAGGTAAATCTCCTGAGATGATGCATCTACTATTTTGTGTTACTAAGGGAATTGAATTGAAAATTTTTAATGAAAATCAATATACTGAGTTTTAGGTAAAAGCTCATAATTTGTTCCTGGAAAGGAATGTAAAGCTGAGACTGGACATTGTAGCTCAATATGTAAGCTTAAAAACTCCAATCCTGTAATATAGATTAGGATCAATATAGATAAGTGAAGAGCTTGCTTCAGAGAAAAAAATACAGCTAGTATGTGTCTAGTATTTGGATGTTAATTTTTTACACAGCAAATTTTATGAGAGTTCTTATTATTTTCCCTCATTCCATGGAACTCACAGATAGAATTCTAAATGTACAGTGTCATGATGTTCTCTATTTTCACTGAATAAATAAACTTAAAATATAGCAGCACAAACTCAGTCACATATATTAAGGGCTGCTGTGATAGCAAAGGTCATAGAATTAAAAATGATCTCATTTAAAGCAGAATATGCTGATCCTGCTTCTACATGGTTATTGAATAATAGAACTCACTTGTCCACTGTGACTTTTATGTCTTTGAAGCTGAAGCCAACAGGGTGAATCAGATACATTTCAAGGTTCTTCTCTGTCATATAACTCTTCAATATTGATTCAATATATTTTAAGAAGCAAAATTTAAAGATTAGGAGGTAGAAACTTATGTGGAATTGTTGTGAATACAAATCATTTCTTCTATATTTACAAATGTGGATGGATAACAGACACTGAGCTTTGAATTTCTTACCTTTTGTCAAATTTTTACTTTGTATACTTTGAAGAATACAAAATTCCACAATATATTAAGCCTTCTGATAGCTTTATTTTATTATAATAACAAAGTCTTGATAATAATGAAAGAAATTTTGTTGTGCATCATTAAGAACCAGTATATTTGAAATAACAACAAGCAATTCAATTCTTATGGTTAAATAAATGTTACTATCAGTAGTCAAAATATTAATTAATTTGTTTTATTTGAGTGATTTTCAGGTAATGATGTTTTCATTAGAAAATGTAAGAAAAATTGAACTCTGAATAAAAGGCTCTGTGTGATAAGGGTGAGATAATTGCATATACTTTATACTCTCATCCCAAATGATTAAAAAAATGTAGTTAGGGTTTTAGCACCTTTGTGTGTGGGGATACAGTTTACTAGGAGCATAATGAAAGAAATTGTAAACTACACATTTTGTTTTATCAAATCATTTTTCCATGTTCTTTTTATGGAATTGTTTGCCTTATACTTTTATGGCAATGTTGTTTTCCTTTTGAATAAGCATGATGAAAAGAATGATGATAATACCTGATGTCAGAATATTTATATGTGGAATTAAACATTGGTTTAAAAAGATGATCTTTGAAATGGTAGAAATTAAAATGTATCTTTATTTTCATTCATAAAAGTAGAAATATTCCTACACATCAAAATATGATTAGAAAAATCAGGGAATGGAGTATGGATCTTATCAGTAAAATTCTATCATGCACACAGACTTG
This sequence comes from Sigmodon hispidus, assembly GCA_004025045.1. Lineage (NCBI taxonomy): Eukaryota > Metazoa > Chordata > Mammalia > Rodentia > Cricetidae > Sigmodon > Sigmodon hispidus. The sequence goes on along the minus strand of PVIH01011283.1, from coordinate 39,593 downwards.
GTACCAATTGATAAATGGAAGCAGCAGTCATACTGTACTTATTTTTACTACTTTTGTCAGTGCCAGTAATTTGACCACTGTGCACCAAAGATCACCTTGAATTTTTTAAGAGCACACTCCCTGGCCTGTTGCATCTGCTTTACTTGAAGTTGTTTCCAGCAGATGATGAATTAGTTGGGCAGTCTTGTCATAGCAACTATGATTGCTGTACTGATGGACATTATGAAAAGTTGCATTAGTTTAAGACATGAAAGAATATTGTTTATTTTATAAAAAATAAAATTTAACTAGCAACAGGAAACTGATGGATATGTACAAAGAGATCTATAAGTAAATACAATTTTTTAATTTTAAAATGCTATGCAATCTATTTATATATAACACAAAAATTATAAAAGCATTTTTTCTCACAAAAAAAGATTTCAAAATTGCAGATTTTGTTAGTTTACCTAACTTTATAGAGTTCAAGTTTACTTTGTACCTATTAACTGACTTCATATTTTTGCTCTGTCTGACTTTTTAAATGTTGATACATGACTTAGCATTACAGTAAAGTAATTCTGGACAGCAAGGGCAGGGGTTGCAGAGTGTTTATATCCATCTCATTACTCTGGTATTTTAGAAATTCTTGCACCCACTTTGTCTGTATTTTTTCTTTTTGATTTTCCCTAAGCCTTTGGGAATGTTTTCTGTCGTTCTTTACTTATGTGTGCACATTTATATGTTATATATATATGTGTGTCTGTGTGTTGCATTTTTGTAAGTGTATGTATATATGCAGATACAAATGCACCTATGGTGTAGAGGCATTTCGTGGACGTCAAGAATCTTTTCCATGCCTTTGCCTTTTTCACTGAGACTTGGTCTCTCAATTGACTGCAAAGTTCCTTGATATTACTAGTCTACTGTTTCTACCACAGGAGTAAATATTGGAATTATAATGGGCTGCTGTGCCTACCTGCCATTTGTGTGGTTTCTGGAGATCAGAAGTCCAGATCTCATGCTTATGTAATAAGCATTTTGCCTACTGAGTCACCTCCAAAGCCTTGATTTGCTTTGTTCTGATTGACCATGATTACTCTAGAGATATAGACTGAATACCACTATTGTTTTCCATTAACACTCTAGATGGGACACCCAATTTTCATTTTCTTGATCTGCCACTGTTCCCTTCCAATGCCTACCTGAGAACTCCAGGTGAAGGCAAAGTTCTAAGCAGTTAAAATAAAATACCATTGTAAAATATAGAATTGAATAGCAAATCTCTAGCAAAATTTTAAAACAAATCTCTTAGAAAAATAACCTAGCTCTTTAAAATGGAGACTAGACATTTCAAATATGATCATACTCAAATGTGAATGTTCCTGTCTACTTCAGAGGGTTAAGAATTCCACTAGAGTTGCCCATGTTATTTTAGCATTTCTGATTTTAAATTCATGGAGATGCCTGCAAGCAAAAAAGCTGAGAAGAGAGATAGCTTTGTTATTCCAGCGACAATTTCTACTTCACAGCTTTAATTAAAACAGATGTCTTATGTGGAAAATCTTTTATTTGCATAGAATACAGGACGGAAATGAAGGCTTTCATTTTCTGACAAGCCTGTGTTGACCAGGAAGGTGAAACCAAGCTACCCAGCTTCATTTTAGTCTTTTGAAATTTCAAACATTTCAATTTGAAGTGCTTTTTACAGTGTCTCTTGAGCTAGCCTTTCTATATAGATTTTCACATGACAAATGAATCACTAGGAAAGAAATGAGAATAACAATTGTTTAGTCCTTGATTTCTATTCTAGAGTCTGCTAAGACTCCTTACTGGGGTGGGGGGGGTGCGGGGGTGGGAATAGTGTTTCTCGAAGGCTTGCCATGAAGCCTTAGAGTCTACAGGGCTGATTCAAGACTGAGCTCATCACCAGGATCATTTTAGGTTTATAACATCCTGCATCATGTGGCATTTAACTCTAAAGAATCTTTCAGTTTTATTTTCTTTTTTTTTTCAAGTTGAAATATAAATGTTTAGTGCAAAATGACAATAGTATCCTTAATAAGTATCAATATACAAAATACCTTAAACAGATGAGAGATTGTTATTGATTATTTTGTTAAATTTATTTTTTAGGTTTTTTCCAACTCACTGGTTATTTGGAAGATCTATGATGTTTGCTTGTATAAAGAATCTATCTCCTTGGATTATAAGAAATGATACACCTCTTCCAGATTTTGGGATACTTTCTTTTTCTTAGTTTCATCAGTCTTACTCATGTGTTCACAGAAAGCATTTTTTTTCTATTCTTTCTTTGGATTCCCATTGAACTGACACAGCACACAAATGTCACCTCTTACAATTCCAAAAAAAAAAAAAAAAAAAAAAAATAAGATGTGTGGCATTCTTATTTTATTTTCCTGTAATCATAATATGTGATGTTTCACAGAAAATAAAAATAAATATCCCCAATTTTTCAAATACTGATTGATAAACTTATCTTTTCAGCCTGAATCTTGCAACAGTCTCATGCAATGTTCGAATTTCTATTCTATATTGCTTTTCTGATTCTGTGTACATTATACAAAAATTTTTATATACTTTAACTGATTTAGGTATGATATATAATCATTAGAAAGTTATGAGTATAAACAAGTTTACATATTTTTGTTGAGACAACTTTCTTGGATAAAATTAAGGAAAATCATCTAAGTTTTCTTTTGGGAGGAAAAAACCCACAAGAATTACATATAACACAGTGAATGCCCACAAGTGAACACCAACAAGAATGAATCAATTATGAATAAAAATCTTGAATTATTATAACTTCAAATGTTAAAATATTCAATAAAAAATTGTGTTTATGTGGTGGGAATGTTCTCTGTGTGCTGTAAATAAAGAACTGCATTGGCCTATGTAGAGCACCGTAGAAGTGGGTAGAGAATCAGAGAGCATGCAGGTAGGAGAAGGGTGGAGTTAAGTCAGTCTCCATCCGAACTCTGAAGAATACAGACATGTAAGAAATACAGGTGAGCCATGGGCTGGGCCAAGTGGTGAAAAGATTAATAGAAATGGGTTGATTTAAGATGAAAGAGCTAGCTAGTAATGTTCTTGAGACATGGGCCAAACAGTATGAAGTAGTATAAGCATCTGATTCATTTCTTTGGGGGACAAAAGCCGCTGCCCGGACCAGGTTCCAAACCTCCGCTGCAGACCGGGTACAAACCTCCGGCCCCAAACGGGCCAGGAAAACTTCATACAACAGATGGCCCCCAAAAGAAAAAAAGCCATGGGACTAGCCCACGTGGTGGGTAGATTAATGGAAATGGGTTGAATTAAGATAAAAGAGCTAGCTAGTAATGTACATGAGACATGGGCCAAACAGTTTAAAGGATATAAGAGTTTGATTCATTTATTTGGGGGATAAAAGCCACTGCAGACCAGGTTACAAACCTCCGCTGAGGGCCAAACAGGCACAAACTACCCTCCCCAAAAGGGCTCAGGAAAACTTCCTACACCAGATGGTGTCCCTGGGTGGGCGAACACCCACATAAAACCTGAGAAAGTTTAAAAAGTTTAAAGAGCATTCTAGATCACTGAAACAGAGCTAAAAGCAGCTTTCTGAATTGCATATTTAAGTTGATTTATGGTACAGAGACGGTGTGGTGCTCAGGCTGGAATTTAAAAATGGCGCGTCCGTGGCACACAGCTTAAACTCATACGTTTCACAGAAGGCTTGGCACAAGTGTGATTGATTTAAGGTTTCTGCTTATACTGAATGGAAAGGAAACAGTTAAAAACGGTTTTTCTGTTAGCATCATTTTCTGAGTCTGCTCTGGTTGCCGGCAGCAAGAGAGATACATCAGGCACCTCAGCCATATTGAAAAGCAGCCAAAAGGGGCAGAGTCAGCAATTAAAGTGAAACCCACATTTTAAAAGCTCTTTGGGTTGGAAAATGATTAAAAATTCTCAATAAAACAGATTTACACTCTCAAAACCTCTAAACAGGGAACAATGTATGTAAAATACACATAGGCTACAGAGAGACAGAGAGAGAGAAAAAGAGTGAAGAAAGCCCTTGAAAAAGGAGAAATAGGAATAAAGATAAAGATAAAAGCCACAAAAGATTGCAGATAAACAGAGAGTCTGTGTTGTGTTTATTTTTATTTTTTTTAATTTTTTAACTATTAATGAGTTTATTGCAGAGAGACAATTGATTGATAAGGCTAAGTTAAACAAATACATATACTTTAAAGATGTCTTGACTTTGAAATCTGTTTATAAGAATATGTTACTTGGCAAAAGAGTTTCTGCTTTTGTCTCCACCGAAGATCAAAACCTGTGGATTGGTTCTAGGCAAATGTGGTTCCATTTGCCAAGGCCACCTGTAATTCTCTGATGGGAAGATCAGCTTCCAAAATAGCCAGTTGAGATGATCCAGCTTCAAAACCCCATGAGATTGCCATTGTCCTTTGACAGCAGGAAGTAGTAAAAGAAAGAAAGCTACGTCCAATTTCCCCAAAATATTACTTATTAATGTTTGTTTTCATTATAAATGGTTAATGGTCATAGTCAATCTTTAAAAAAAGGGGGGGAGGAGGATATGATACAGGAATAATTAGAAAAGATAAGTGGATTTTGACTTATTGATATAAACTTAAGGTCAATTTTGTTATGCTGTATGTATTTTTCTACTTTTTGATTAAGGTATGATGCTGATATAACTCATTTAAAATTGTAATGTGTAACTGAGAAATGCAGATTAATAGTCATCTATGATAACCAAACTTATAGTCATGTTAGGTTTTTATAGGTATACAAAGATATATTTCAGTTAGATAGATAATCTTCAAACACTTCAAAGACATGCAGAATATGAGATTTAAAATATTTTAAGAACTTAGACTTTTCTGGACAGTGAGACAGGTCTGCTCCTGGCATCACCAATATATTTCAGGAAAATGATGGGCATTGAAGAAACTTCATGTGGAATTCATTTTGTGACAACAGTTAGCCACTGGAAAGAAACTGTTCTGGTTTTGACTGCTTGATGGTATGCTGTATAATCTGGACATGCATGTTCCATAGGAAAGTGACCTCTGAATGTTGGCAGAACAAGCCGAGACGGTCCTTCGTGTTCCTGCTTTGAAGAAAAACATTGCCAGGCATTCTTCAAGACACAAGAAGAAGCGACTGATGGACTGTGTCAGATTTCCTGCATCACTGAAAGGTATGCCAGAGACTTTGGGCCATAATGGCTGAAGATGGATGCACCAACGTTATAAAGGAACTTTGAGTGACTGTCCAGGCAGACAGGTGTCATTTCTATCATTTTCTAGACTTTGGAAGTTGCTTGCACTTCCTGTTTCTTTGCATAATAATATATCCTTCTGTGGTCTTTGATGTGGTTGAAGGTTTAATAATTATAGGTATAGTTCTTTTTAGTTTAAAAGGTATATTAGATATGAAACCTTAGGCTCACAATGATAAGGTAGATAATGGAATATTCTCTTTAATAGACTGGATATTGTAAGTGTAATTTCTGCTTGAGAGCTGTTCTGTTGTAATTTTGCTATATGGAAATTGAAACCTTCCTTTTTAATTAGACAGAAAAGAGGAGATGTGTTGGGAATATTCTCTGTGTGCTGTAAATAAGAACTGTTTTGGCCTATGTGAAGCACTGTAGAAGTGGGTGGAGAATCAGAGAGATGCAGGTAGAGGAAGGGTAGAGTTAAGTCAGTCTCCATCCATCCACTGAAGAAGCAGCATGTAGGAATCCAGGTGAGCCATGGGCTGAGCCACATGTTGGGCGGATTAATGGAAATAGGTTGAATTAAGATGAAAGACCTAGCTAGCAATGTGCTTAAGACATGGGCCAAATGGTATGAAGTTAATATAAGTGTCTGATTCATTTCTTTGGGGGACAAAAGCTGCTGCAGACCAGGTCACAAACTCCAGGGCCCAAATGGCCCAGGGAAAAATTCTACTACATGTTTAGAAAGTCTCTCAATTCATAGACATTTGAAACAAATAAGAAATGTCTAAATCAGTCATTATAAAGATCATTTACAATCAAATAATCACTGTGATAAACTAACATGAATTTTATGCCCTTTGTAGGCAGGCAAATAATGATGGAAGAATTTTCCAGAGGTTTATTCACAATGTAGAGGCAATATATTTCCAATAAATTGATGATTCTACTATTATTCTAAAATTATGAATTGTTAATTTTAAGTTATCAAAGTTATTCATTTTCTTGGATAATTTTTGACGCACAATTAGAAGTTATTCAAATTCAAAACTTATTTAAATTTAAACAAAAAACTTGCCTTAGTTCTTATCATCAGCTACTGACATTTAATATTAGATATTCTACATATTCTAAAATAAAATATGCAGGTTTGAGTTGAAAAATTTAGTTGTTTTCAGACTAGCTAGTTATGTGGTTTACAGGCAGGCCTGTAAAATGTGTTTTATGACATATGTATAAAATACTCTCCATTTTTAGCATATGCAATTCCACAAAAATACATATCACTGAAAGACTATTGCATACAAAGAGATATTTAACATTAGAACTGGACCTTATTTATAAATACTACATCCAAAATACACTGATTCCATTTCCAAGCTTGCAGTGAGGTTCATTTTATTATAGAGATTCTAATCACCAACAAGATACAAATTGGCTGCTACTGTGATTTTCCTAGGGATTTTATTTAGCAGGGATACACCCATTCTAAAACTCTCACTTATTGTGTATGTCAGTGAGTGACTAACAGAAATGATGTTTCAGAGGCCTGAGCCTCTTGCCTCAAGATAGAGAGGTGTTGTGTGCTTCAGGCCTGTTGTGGAGTTTCTCAAAGAACCAGGCTGAGGCTACTCTCCTGCCCAAGCCTTGCATGTCTGTCCTGAACTTTTTCCTGCTCTGCTCACCAGTTTTTGAGTGCTCTCCTTCCAATGCCATTTTTCTAGAATTCCCAGAAAAGATTTTCTAAGGACTAAGGTGTAGAAATATGTTAGATATTTAATAAATCCTGGGATATCAGAGCGACCATCCAGTCAAATCCTAGGCAGACAGCTCAGGAAATCCTTGATCCTTTAATACAAGGATAAACAGCTGATTCAAACACATACACCTTTCATCCCAGCACAGGAAAAACCAATAGTGGGATCAACATCCTTTATCCCATAACTTCAGAGACAGAACTTCTTCTGTTTCTATGAGTTCAAGGCTACCCACCTTTCATTATAATCATAATCTGGATGGGATAGGGTATATCAGAGCTCATAGAAGCCAGTCAGAAGCAGAAGTGACTGGCAGAAACAACAGACAAAAGTGACCAGGAGCGAGGCTGAGGAAGTTGCAAGAGAGCCGGCTGAGAATTGACGTGGTACTTCTTCTCTCTGATATTTCAGCCTTCCTCCAATATTTGGCTCTGAGTCTTATTTGTGCTACTACACTCAGGTCTATGGATAAAGCTAGAGTTTAAAGTCAGAAATTCAGAAGAGTATGATTGGCTAGAATCCCAAGTGGTGAATTCCTCCACTGTTTTCAGATCAGACTCTTGAAGAGGAATTTGTTCTTTTTCAGATGGGGCTAAGAGGGCTACATCCTGGGAGCTTCATTAGTTAAGATGTGCCTTTGACAGTTTACCTAATGTGAGGGGGCTTCAAGATCTTCTGGCCATGTGAGCAAACACCATCCAACAAGATCAGTGTCTCACTATAATACAGAATTTGAATCTGGGTCCTTTCCAGGGCCTTCATTCTGCTTTCTCTGTTGCTACTTCTCATTAATAATACTCATGTGATTGTTTCTAAAATGTCTGCAAAATGCCTGTTTGTTTGCGAAAATATAGGTTCACACTCCCTATTTTCTTCTGTATAGTGATCTGCAATGTTTTTATGTTTCTCAAGTTACTTTTAAGATATACATAAATGCTTATTGATAATTTTCTAAGATTTTCTTTTATAGAATTATCAGGAAATTGATATTTGGAATTACAGACTATAGAAATTTTAGATCTTAAGTATTTTCTTCTTTTCTGATTTCAGTAGTCAGGATTAAGACTATTCATTAATATAAGATGTATACATGTGTAAATATATCTTAAATTATGCATCATACATCTTTTTATATTGATGCATACAGACAATATTTAGCTGTTTTTAAATTTTACACTGTATTAAGGTCACTAAGAAATGCTTGGTTTTTTGGACTTTAAAGTATGGATGAATGTCCAGCAATCTACATGTCTAATAAGGTCCTATGTGATGTTGATGTGAGTTTAGAGACCACATTTTATCATCCTTGTAGTACATTATAATGTTAGAAGTTATGCAGAAATTTGAAAACCCTGAATAGTTAGTTTTATTATGTTGTAGGAAAGAATATTCATATTTAGGTAGAAGGAAAAGTCTGCAAAATATTTGCCACAAAGATACCTCCCTAATTTATAAAAATTCTGTTTATTAGAAGCTCTTTTGCTTTACTAAGCTTTGGCAGAAATTGGGATGTGCACATTTATGGGAAGGAGCTGGGCTTGAATTTAATCTCTTTGCATTAAAAAGAGATGAGGTATTAAAAGATTTTAGGAATAAATAGGGTGGAGAAGGGCCAGGGAGAATTCATGCAGAGAAGAGAAAGACAGCAAAGCTAAATCTCCAGTAGTGGCAAGTATAGAGTGGGCCTTAGGAAAAGAAAAATATGTTAGGGATTTTTAAGCAATTAGCTTTGGCTATGCAAGACTATGAATAATTAAAAATGTCTTGAGGTGTGAGAAGCTTCTGTCCTTGAGGAGAGCATCCACAGACTGGACCCAAGTAGTGGAGAATGGGGGCAAACTGACATTTGCTGGAGAGATCTTATAAAATATAATTAAAATAATATTATACTTTGCATTCTACTCCAGCAAACATCATGATGCAGAATTCTCTGTTAAATTTTCACACCTGGGATATATAAACACTTCAAGCTGTCAACTGATCAAAAAGTGGAACGATGTAACAGCTTAGGGGCAAATGAATCAGAAAAGAACAAGCATTTCTTCAAATGATGGAAAATGAAGAAGCTCCCATGTTTACAGAGACATATTCAAATCAAGGTCATGACATGATATCTGGACAATTCTCTCTTCTCATTAATTTCCAGATTTATTCATCTTTGCTAAAATAAAAAAGGACTGACATTACTAGCTTATTAGGTAAGGGAAAAGATATTTTGAAAAAACAGAGTAGTAAATAATACAGAAATCTTTGTATTTTTTTTTTAAAAAAAACCTTTACCAGTCTTTTCTAATTTTATAAACATTTTACAAATATAAAAAAATAAATTTATCAATCCATTCTAACATGTATAATGACAAACTGCAACAGAATCTTGGAAACACTGCTTACCTCTAGATGCTCACATCAGTGTCATGTTAAAATAAATGAAAACTATTATGTATCTTAAAAGTGATTATGTACATTGTATTTTGACTTATTTGTTTTATGCTGTAGATTTACCTCATATAAATAGCATATCCTTAAAATTACTGGCTTTTATACTAATCAGACATATTATCCCTTATGGGAACTTTTTTTCAGACACATTATTTGATCTCATCTTATAATTAGAGTTCAATTATTTTAAAAATGCTACTTTTAGTCGTAACATAAACTCCATGGGTATATACTGCAATAGTTGTTTCAGTTGTCTCATGTTCATACAATAGTTTTAGATATAATGAGAAAGATTTTTGAAAGTTTCCACATCCAAGTTCGAATTCATTGCTAGTGACTCCTTTGATATAAGTTAAGTACAATAGTCTCTGGCAGCCAGCTCTTTTGACTGATAGAAACTGAGAATATATGCTCTAATCACTTTAATTTTACAACATCATCCATATGACTCAATATTAGTATTCATTTTTGTAATTTTATCCTTATGTTTTCAACTTTTTGTCATAATTACTTGTATTATAATATGCTTAACCCCTAGATAATTGAGCTTCAACAATAGTATTCAATTAATGAGATGTTTAAACTTAATTACAAATACATATATAAGTCACATATGACATAAAATACAACCAGGTCTTTTAGCTTCTCTACTTCAGGGTCCATATTTAAATCAGTTGAACAGATGTTTTATTTTGTGTTTTGATTTTGCCTGCCCAAATCTATGATTTCTCTGTGGCTTAATGGTACCTTAACTTGATGTAAATAATTATACTAATTGTATATAAAATTCTCAAATAGTTAAAGAATGTATATATATATATATATATATATATATATAATTTAATTCTTTTTATTATCAAATTCAAAAATTTTCTAAGGATATATTAAATGGGTTTTATTTATATTATTTGGAATATATAACTTCCTACAGCCACAATGTTATTTTTAAAATACCTCAGAAATGTTTTAAAATAGTATAATTTTTTAAAATTTTAGTTTCTTTCTAGAAAATTTATTTTACTCAAAATTTAAGACTACTTTTTTTATATTTTTATTTCAGTATCCATTATTGTCTTTCAGAACTCATACTCTTAAGGATATCTCAAGTTATTTTACTTTAAACCCTCATGCAAATATTTTCTGGTCACATCTTTTATAGCATTCATTGACTACACATAGACATAAACACAGACACACACACATAGGTACACACTCACACATACACTACATACTCAAGTTCTTTTTTCTATGTAATATTTAATAATTTATTTTAAACAAACTACAAATGAAGATTTTTGACTTATCACAGTACTTTCCTTTCCATTATTTTATGAAATTGTTCTATGTGTATATTCAAGTACATTCTTTTATCTTCTTTTCTTCCCTTTTTAATTTTCCCAATTTCTCAATTTATACAGTCCTGGGGCAGTTATAAAATACCCTACACATAGTTTGTCTCTTAACCTATACTTTCTTCATTTCTATGGATGTTTATTTTTGAGATCTTGAATTACATTATTCATATAAGTTGTTTTTATAGATGTTACTTTGCATTAGACATTCATATAAATCACCTCTGCTGCCCTGGGTTGAGAAATTTGCATTTCTCAACTGCCTGGTTCCTACTATAAAAGAAAGCAGGTCTCCTTTTTCCAAAGCCCGGTTTTCTCTGATGCACTTTGCTCTGTGTTTTCAATGTTATTTTATTTTACAAACCTCAATATAGAGTATAATAGACTTACCAGTTCCTTTCTTTGTATGGTAGCATCCCCTTTGGAGAACTGTGAGCTTTTGTGTGCAGTAGGTACTGACATTGAGAGGGGATGTAGCTCTATAGCTGCCACTACTCCTCCCACAAAACTGCAGGCAGATCTACAAATAGGTAATGCTGAGGATGTGAGGCTTCCATAAAAGTAAGTAAAGACTCTGTGTTGGGTAAGGCAGTTTATCCTATTTATTACTTATTTATTTTTAAACAGCTAAAGTCTCACTTTGCTGCCTGGCCTGGCCTTTAATTCTTGAATTCATAATATCCTACTACCCCAGCCTCCAGAGTTGTAGAGACAACAGACATGTTGTTGTTGCTTTCATTCTATTCTCCTGTGTTAAAGAAGCAGGATGGCAAATGCCTTGTGGTCTGAAGAGTATATAAGTTCAGGGATCTAAAAAATAATATCTAGGTCAAGGTATCTAAAGCAAGGAAAAGTGTAATATAGAAGAAATCAATAATGCAACAAAATAACACAGTTCAACATATCTAAAACCCTGCTCTATCTATCTATCTATCTATCTATCTATCTATCTATCTATTATCTATTACTTATTTATCTATCATTTAATTTGAGATAGATTCCCCTATACTCCATGATTACTTGCACTCACTATTCAGTACAAACTTAAACTTGTTGCCCTCTTGCCTCCACATCTAAGGTTTCCAAGTTGACAGGTAGTGACCACCACACTCATTTAATGGAGTACTAGGAACTAAACCAGGACTTTGAGCATGCTATACAAGCACTCAACTGAGTTGCATTGCCAGTCTAGATACCAGCCACATTTGCTAAATTTTACCATGCATATGAATACAATAATGAACTATTAATTTATATTTTTTTGCTATTTGAAGTAAAAAAAGCATATTCCTTTCCTAGACAGTTAACATCCTATATAATGTTATTACTCATCAGCCTTCCTGGCTATACCCATACAATTACTCTACCTCTTTATCTATCTTACAGTACCGCATCTTTCCCCTTTTCTCCACAATACTAAAGTGTATCACACTGGAGGACATTTCCAGCAGTTGTTGCATCTGTTGCCAACTAATCTGTTAGGTGTTGCATCTTGTGATGTTCATAGTTGTAAGTCTGTATGCTCCAAGTTTTCAAAGTTGCATTGCCTGTTTCTTTCAAACTAGTCAATGTTTCTCCCTACTAGTATCCAGCAGTGTTTTTCTTCACAGTTCTTCCATGTCAATATTCACTTTTGCTTTATTGCAGTTTTATTTTTATCATTCTTACTAGTATCTGCTTCATTAGGACAGATATATTTATCTTATTTGTTAATGTTTTCATAAGAAAAATTAAAATGCTAAGTTTGAAAAAGGAATCTCAACAATATTGGTCATGAGTTGAACAAATTCATATTCCTGTCTTCTTAAATAAGATGTGAAGTCAGAATTCCACAAAATAGCAATGGTTAGGGAATAGTCATGACTTTATATAGGAGAAGAACATGACTCATTGACATTAAGAAAAACAGCGGGACTGGAGAGATGGCTCAGTGGTTAAGGGCACTGACTGGTCTTCTAGAGATCCTGAGTTCAATTCCCAGCAGCAGCTCACAACTGCCTGTAGTTCCAGTTCCCAGTTCCAGGCAAACACCAAGGCAAATAAAGTAAAGAAAGTTTTTTTTGTTTTTGTTTTTGTTTTTTTTTTTGGTTTTTTTGTTTTTTTTTTAAAAAAAGAAAAACAGTAACAATTTAGACAAAGCATGAAACAGCACTTTAAATGAAAAATTATACTTTGAGTGGAATAACTAGAAAGAAAGCCAGATTTTGAACATGAATATTGTTTTAGGAAACATTTGTATGCACAAAAGAAAGCTACTTTCAATATTAGTGACTATCAGGAGTCAGCAAGGAATTGTGATGATGATAGTGATGGCAACAACGTGTGTGGGTCCTGCAAGTGTCACAACTGACAGTGAGACTTCAAGAATGAAACTCTGCATGAGTTAATTATTCATGCTGATTCAAAATTCTGGAGTCTGACACCAAACAGCTTACTTTTTTACATATTTAAACAGAGTAAATCTTTCTGGAAAAATTCTTCATGACAGTTATCACAATAAAGCTTAAGGCATGACTACATCAAACTCCCATGCAAAGTATATGTCTTCTGCAGAGCACCTGTGAGGTCTTCCACAGGAATGGGTTCTATTGACTGAAAAACAACGCTCTTGATTCTAGGCTGGGGTAGAAGTGTGCGAAATGTAATAAGTATGGTTCCTATTGACAGAGAAATAATGCTCAGAATAATGGATGAGGGAGCAAAGGACTGTAATTAGCATATTCGCAAACTCACAAATTACATGGGACCCTTTCAAGAGGATGGGCTCTATTGATTGAGAAACAGTGCTTAAGCCTCTAGGGAATTTGGCTTTGAGTTTGCTCCATAGAATAGCAAAATATCACCAGAATATTAAACAACATCTACTCCAGCCTTCAGGGAGAATGGGTGCCAGTTTTTTCTGTTGAAAAAAAAGCTTACATGTTAACAATTTTGCTATCAGTAATCATATGGACTTCTTGCCCTCTACAACAGTGACTGTGATGTGTAAAAGTTTAAAAGTAATAAAATTAAATTTTAGAAATAAATGAACAGTATATTAAATTTTACTACTCTGTTTAGGTTCTTCATCAATAACGTTGGCCTTAAGTAAGGTAACAAAATAGGGAAAAAAAGAGACTAACAAGTAGTAAAATAGTGGTAAAGCATACTTTTTTGTAGTTGAAATCTTTTTGATTATTCAAAACTATATCTGTTCTCCCCCTCTCATTTTGAAATATGATTATATGTAATAAAATGGCAATTGAAATGGAAATGAGCAATCAACCTGGAAATGAACACATCCTCGTATAATCAACACAGCAATTTAAATACAAGGCATTTGTAGCACTAACAAAGTTCACTTGGCTTACTCTAAATGTTCAGCCATCTGAATGTCAGGCATTGGATTTGTTTGGCCAGTTCATGAAACTGAAATAAACTGAATCTTAACTTATTTGTGTCTGGTTGTTTTGGTCAGTCTAGTGGTTTTTAAGTTCATCATCCAGTGCTGGGCACCCATGAGTGTAGAAGTACGGTTTCAGGAATGAGTGCATCTGAGGTCTCACGGTAAGGTCAGTATGTAGGTGAGTCTCTATCTCTGTCCATTATTATTTTCTAATAATTCACTTAGCTCCTCCACCCAGCAGTAGCACACACATCAAGTGAACTGAGTAGCTGAGTCATCAAAAACATGGCAGTGAAAATCATGACTGTCCTTCAACTGAAGCAACAATCTGGTAACTTTTAATTTTTTTAAAATTTATATAGGAGTACTATGTATATTTATGGGTACAATATAAATGTTTCAACTCATATGCATATTGTGTAAATAATTCTTTAATGTTAAATAACACAGACATCATCTGAAACATATATAATTTCTTTTTGATGAGCATTAAAAACACTTTTTCTATCTGTTTTAAAATGTATAGGGCCCTTCTAATCCACAATAGTTATGTGTGAAAATATTTTTTTAAGTTTAATCACATTACAAAATTATATAAGAAATAAAGTCTGATAAAATTTAAGATGCAAAATTATCCTTCATGCGTAATTTTATCACAAAGAAAATATAACGAAAAATTTTTGTAAATGTTCACAGTTTGTACAATAGGCTCTTAAAAGTAACACAATAACCACAAAAAGTCATGTCCACGTGAAAAAGAAAAACAATAAGATTTTCCTGAAAATTATAAAGAAGGTCTTAATGAACTGAGGAAAATTATATTTGTATAAGTGAGAATAAATTGTAAAAAATGTCATTTTTCTTTCACTTACTCTGTAAAGCCATACTGGACTTTATGAGACTTTTCAAACAGTGTAGCAAGTACCTGAAGTGAAAAGATGCAGCAACAGCTCGCATGCTTTAGAGAATGAAAGGGTATGCAGATTTAATCCATGGTTATATGATCAAAGGTCTGAGAGAACATCATCTACCTGTGGTCTGTGCAGAAGTAATATAAAACATGGGCTTTCACATTATGATTTAAGAATTATGTTGCCTTACTTACAAATTCAAATGGATACTTTGACCCAATTAAAACATGAATAATCTCTACCTATTATTGTAGAAAATGTAAACATTTTGATCATTATTATTTTCTGTTTTGATTGATATTCATTAATGCCTCATCACTGCTGAGCATTCTCCCAGAGTTACCTATGAATCTCAACACAGGATGAACATGCCAACTCATTTATTTATGAAATCTTGGAAACTTTTGAAAGAAACAGAGGATAGCATTGTAGTTATAAGAAGCTGAAAGGAAAAGAAAGAAGAGAAAATGAGATGTTGGTCAAAGTACCCAATATTAAAGTAAGTAAGATGAAACCACTTTTGGTGTTCTTTTGCACAGAGCTGACTGTGCAGTACAATATACATTTTAGAACAAATAGAAGAAAGTATTTTTAATGTTAAATTCTGTATACAATATATTTAGAGTTGTATTGAAGTTTTATTTAACTAAAATAATTCACTTTTAAGTCATATAAAAAGTTCACTTATAGTTGTTATGTAATATAGCATTATTTTCTTTGGGAGATGGCTATTAATCTATTATATGGAGTTCTGGGGAGCTCACTGAACCAAGAACAGCCATGGGAGAACCATCAGGAAAGGGACATAGGCCCTCCAGGCATAGGCAACTAACTGTCCACTGACATGGACAGTATGTGGAGCCTCAAGAGGATGTATCAGACTGTGTTTCTGTGCATGGACTGACATTTTGGAGCTCATTCCCTCCAGAGGAACACGTAACCCAGCACTGATATTAGAATGAGGAAATCGGACAGGCCTGGAGTAGATGCTAAGCTGATCCACCCTGCCACTTTTTGTTATTTCTGTGGAGGGGCTGGAGAGATGGGAGAGGAGGCTGAAGGCTGACCAGGAGGGGTTAGAAAGTTGGATAAAGAAATTACATGGATAAAAAATACTTTATTTTATATATAAAAAATAATAATTGTGAAAAAAATTCAAAATCATGGGGCTGCAAAAATGGCTCAGGTGTTAAAAGTACTGGATGCTCTGTCAGAGGACATAGGTTTGATGCCTAGCATGAATGTGGCCACTCAAAGTTGTATGTAAGTTTCAGGGTATCCAATGCCCTCTTTTGAACTCCATAGGCACTGCATGCACATTGTATATAGAAATAGATGCAGGAAAAACATCCATATACATAAACATAATAAAAAATATTAAAAATGGTGTAACTGTTATCTTCACTCTTTCCTCCCTGCCAGGCCATCAACTGTCTAGTGAGTTAACTATAATCCAGCCTAATTTTACTTTAAAAAGCTTCATTAAAAATTAAAAATCCAATAAATAAATAAATAAAATGACTTTTAGAGTTCTCTCACAATGAACAACCTTCAGGGACATTCACTGTCCTGTGACAGCCCAATGCTTCCCGAGACTCAGTCAACCATGAGAGCAAGGTAGAAAAATCCAGTCCAGGAAAGCACTCTCAACTGGGCCATGTCTTAGTTAGAAGAAACACATCATCACATCTTCTTACATTTAATGGGAAGAAATGTAGTTTCCTCAGGTAAGAAACATTTTCTGGGAAACTTTGAATTTATCTAAAACAAAATAACATACATGTACCAGGTAAACATTTTTGCATGCATTATTATTTATAAATTATATCATACTTTAGATATTAATATGAATCTACTATTTTATTCAAAGTTTAAGTACATAATGTTAAATACAGCAATTTTCAGTATTTTATCTATGATATAACATTGTGAGCCTATAATAACATTTATTATCCTGTTAATGATAAATAATTTATAAATTTTATTTTGATTTTAAACAGAAGTATTTTGAACACTCATACATGACTCATGTCACTTGGTGATATGGTTGATAATATACATAAAGGAAAAAATTTTTGAGAAATTGTGCGATCTCCTTTGTAAATTGACAGTTTTCTTTAATTAAGCACCAAGTTAGAAGCCTGGTCTATATTGTTTCCCTATTATGTTCTTTTTAAAAGAATGGGTTTGTTTTTTTCTGTACCAAGAATTGACTTTCTGACCTATATTTAAATCTTTGTTCTTTTAAATTTTACTTCAGAAAATTGTATATTGTATATAAACAATTTTCTTATGGAATAAGAACTGACATATTTAATTTTGATTTTGAATGAATATAAATACCTAAATTTTGTAGCTTTTGCAAGAAGTACCAGTTTAATTATAGGGAAATAGAACTGGAGACCATTTGTGTGAGTAGTGAATACATTTTCTGCTTCTAGATCCATTCAACTTCCACAATGCAAGTATATACAAATACTTGTGAATATTTCTTTACATATCCATCTGTATCACTGTGATTTCTAATATTTTTATTTCACCTCTATTATACCATGGGACACTTCTCATTTTGTTTCTTCCCAGAGGAATCTCTTATCAAACACTTATTTATTTATTCAGTTATAGTATAAAATAATAGGGATTTTACAGTCTCTCTTTTGTAAATTTCACATAATCAAATATATTAACTTGAGTACTATGTATGCTGCAAAAGGTACTGTGGAGCTTGTACCACATAGGACAGTGTTCATAGAATGATGTTGATGCTAGATGGTTTTGTTTTGGTTCTAAAAAATACCATTCATTTTTAATATATGATATATATGTATAAAATATGTATTTATTTATTTCTAGTAAATAATATATGTATCTATTTGGATTAACTTTTACTCTCATCATCCAATAATGTTGCTTATGTTTAAAATATATCAGTTGGACTCATATATTTTCTGTTCTTTGCCCCATAGCACCATGTTGTTCTTTTGAATACTGGCTGAAGTAATCATAGCTTTGTTTCTTGAATGAACACTTTATGCTTCCCCAATAATTCTACCTTTCTTTGTTGTTTTGTTTTCATAAAAAAGTCCTCTCATTACACAGATAGCGGCAATTTTATTGTAAGATAAACATGGTAGGTGAAATTACAGAGATGCTTTGAGCTTCTGGATAGTGTTAACATTTACCAGAGAGAATTCACTTTTTCATCTGGAAGGCAGATGACATGTCTAATTAATACAACTAGCATTTGAAATGATCACAGCTGGGCTCTACTCCCTGGCTTATTTTCAGTTCAGCATTAATTATAATTTTTAGGCCTTTGGATTCCCAAGCCTCAGTTATATACCAGAATTTTCACTCATTGGAAGATCTGATTTTCATTTTGCTTATTTCTTGACTCTATCTCATGATGAAGTTCTAGGTTTTCAGCCTCTCAGTAACAGCTTTTGAGTCACCAGTCAACAAGGGTGGAAAAACCTATTCAGTGCTATATTTACAACATTGACTTTACTTTTTTTTTTTTTAAAAAAAGTTGGCTTTTAAAAATTCTGTTACCCATTATTCAAAATATAATTTTAAAATATTTTGTTCAGTTTTTCTACTGTTTCAATATAAGATTGTTACAAAAATCTATCCCCATGAAGCATGTACTACAAAATACTTTCTTATACTATAGTATGCTACCTTTGTACCTAACTGTTTTTTTCTTTCCCTAAACCACATTCAATCAGTGGAAAGTAATTAGAGCACTTGAACTTTTATACATAGAAACCTAATGCTGGTCTTATTTGGGGGGGGGGTTGTCAGTGACTTTTACCCTAAAAGTATAATACTTCTAATATCCAGTTGACCAGCTTTAGCAAAACTTATTAGAAAAACATCACTCATGTTTCTTTTTCTATGTTGAATCCAAATTCACTAGATTTTGACCCAATGAACACTTGCATTCTGCAAAATTGTTCATGATTGGAAGATTTCTTGCCCATGCATCTATAGCTATACTTCTGTCTACAGATACAGAAGTTTTTTTTAAAAGCCTTTTCACATTTATAAGTATTTATATTTCTTAGTATGGAAAAATCTTAAACTTGAATATTTCACAGAATTGTGCATTTTTTCAATTTCAAACCTTTGGTTTTTTCATTTTTAACTTAAATTTTATTTAGTGAATTCTTATTTTATTTTAAGTGATCATTAAACATAATTCTTTCATTGAATTAAATACATATATATGCAGCTTATTCAAAATCATTGAGAATAAGAAATATTCTAAAACATAATTTGTTTAGTATATTTGGCTTCATGAGAATATATCTTAAGGAGTTTATACAAAAGTATATATCCATTTTATTGAAGTATGTGTTATTATTTTCAATGAAACTTCTAAAGTTACTGTCTTTTAAATTAAGGTTTTTTTCTTCATCACTTTAATACTTAGGAGACTTCAATCCAGTTTCTTGTACGCCTATTTTAATATGTTTAAATATTTTAGCCTTAACAAATCAAGCCAGAAATGTTCACATTCCTCATATCATTTTATTGTTAATTTAGAAATACTGTGGCCTGTTAGAAATAAATAGAAGACAATATTATCTTGGCTTGTGTTAATTAGTATTTTGCATTTATTTTTTGTTTTGAGAAGAAATTACTGTGGCCATTTTAAATACTGTTTAAGCTTCTGCAGAGTCAATGTCAATGCCCAGGAATGCTGAAGAGAGACACATCAGATATTGTTATATCCTATATCCTGCTTGTATTTTCCACTTACATTAATGCTAATTATAAAGTGAAATGCCCCCAAATTTTCTCACATTCATTTTCTTTCAATATCTATTTCTATTAGTGTAGTAGAGCTAGTTTCTTTTTCCCTCATCTGCTTATTTTTTATATATTTCTGGCAAAAATCACTCATAATTTATATTTTCTGTTTTATATATATATATGTATGTATGTATATATAAAATAGACTTGTACATTTTTAAAAGCAACTAAAGGGGGTTATCAAAATACAAATTATCTGATGGATTAAAATGAACAAAGCCAGGTCATTCTAGCATGCAAAGAGAAGCAAAATAAAAACAGAGAGAGAAGAGTACTGAAATAGACAAATGAAATCATACTAACAACTATCTGCCTTTAAAAGAAACACCTACAGCATATAAGTGTGTGTGGAAGTATTAATATATAGTTTTAAAAAAATCTTCCCATATGGATTCATGATGCTCTCTCCAAGGGCAAAAAACAAAACCAACTAATGAACTCCTCCACAAGGCATGAGAAACCCTCTTTTGATATGTTAGTCAGGGTTGTTCGAGGTACTCCACAAATATTGCATGGTATTGCTATTATATCCAGAGGTGAATGGTGAATTTCTATTGCTGAAGACACCGTGGACTTCAGAAACAGGGATCAGAGGCTCCTGAATTGGAACCCATTTGAAAGTCTCCTCACTGAGGATTAGCTTTCATGGTACTGGAAGGCACCATGCAAGCTTCCAAAGGTCAGAAGCAAGACCTGCTCAACAAGAGGATAATTACACTAGAAATTCATGGGTATTCTGGGGAACTAAGAAATGCTGAGAATGGGAGAAATTATCTTTGTCAAAGAAGATTACACCAGTTGGTTATCCAATATTTCATAGTCAGTTAGGCCTGAAAACATGCATAGGTAATGTTATACATAAAGAGTAGGTTGCATTTAAGTATTTAGAAATTTATATGTATAGATATAGATATGTGCAACAAGTGGCGGGAGGTTGTGTAATTATGTTATAATTTCAGAACCTAAAGAAATAACTTTTAAAAATTATACAAAAAAACTTCTAGTGAAAACAAAAGTGTATAGTTATATATTTTCAAATGTCATATATAAAATTTTCACTCTTTTTACCTTTCTTTTGCTTAACTTGAAAGTGTAATAATAAAGAAAATTTGGATATTGTTTTTAGGAGGAAAAATATATGTGATCAACTCTATGTTTATGATCTTAGTCATTTTCCTTTATGCTTACTAAAAAATAAAATACAAATATTATGCATTTTGTCTAAGCTTCCAGAAATCAATGTTAATGATAAAGGGAAATGTTTCCAGATTTTCTCACATTCTCAGATATATATATATATGACATTATCAGTATAAATTAAAATATAAAAATAAATATAAATCTAATTACTTATTTCTAACACTTCTAAATGTCCTCTTGTTGAAATCCTATCTTTTTGTTGCTCAGATGCTTGGTGGCTGTGCTAAAGAATCGATACTCTCAACTTTTACCTACTGGGAGAGTTATTAGCTGTTCCTTCTCAATTTGTCTAATGTTCACAGCCAGTGTCCTTCAGTTTTTTATTTATGCTTTTATTATTTTCTCCTAGACCTTGAAATCTGTCTCATGTAATTGCTAAGAAACTAAGATGACTGAGTTTTGATTTGCTACTATCTAGTATTGATTGTGTTCTTTTTAAAATGTATTCACCACTGGCTACTATATAACTTACTGAGGCTTATAGAGTTGCTATCAGAAAATGTTTGCTAATAATGAGCATTGTGGTACCTGAACTAGACTTAAGAATCAGAATATGCTAAGAAGTATCAGTTTACATGCCAACCAGATTGAGATTTGGATTTATCATTATCATGATTTATCAATAATTGTGTACACTAAAATTTATATTACATTGTCACATTATCACAAATTGAAGACCGACACAGGCTCAAGTTTAACTATGTCAATTACTTCATTGAAAAATTGAAGACATGTATGCTTAAATTCACACATTTGAAGACTTGAATATGTTGATGCATATGAACTAATGGTAAAAAAGCTATTGTATCTTGATACTTGTTTATTCTATGGAAATGACTTATAGGTGTATAATTTTCTAATTTGGGTATTAGACATATCTCAATTATATCAGAAGGTATCAATGGATTTCCAAGTTATAGCAGTTGAAATTCCTTTTTAGTCAATCAAGTGGCTTTACATTATCTATTATTGTTTTTTAATAAAATT
Source organism: Sigmodon hispidus (assembly GCA_004025045.1). Lineage (NCBI taxonomy): Eukaryota > Metazoa > Chordata > Mammalia > Rodentia > Cricetidae > Sigmodon > Sigmodon hispidus. Next base: position 17,511 of record PVIH01011283.1, on the reverse strand, counting down.
TTATTTTTTATTCAGGTATCCCCTTATTTAAACTCCCTTCCCCCTCCCACTCCTCCCAGTCATTGTCTCTTCTCTCATCTCCTTATCTTCTCCCGAGCAAGCGCAAGAGGTCCCAAGGTCCAAAAGTGGCTTAGTTCAGCATCCACTCCTGGCAGATCTGCTTTCCTCATCCCAACATAAAGATTTGGTCAGGTGTTCCTCTGGAGGGACATTTAATACTTTTTTATTTATCATATTCACTTAGAAACTAAATGCATTTATGTAGAATTGACAAATGTATCACAAATACTAACTTACTGAAAGTGACTCCAAGATGTAAGAATCAGCCTAAATACAAGATAGCCTTATATCATGATTTTGGAGAAGTGCCCATTCATTTTTGAGAGAAATAATCTATCAAAATACATACTATGAGTTCTGTAAATATGAACAGATAGTAGCTATATAAATTTTAGTATGTGCTGAATTGTGGCTTTCCTTCATAATCTATGTAAAAACTTATTTTTGTGATTTGAAATTTGATTATGTACTTGGTAGAATTCTGTATGCCACATAGCTCTATTAAGCTTTGTATTGCAGCTTTGGATTTGCACACAGTAGTCTCTTCCTAAATGTTAACTCCTTTGTTTATATTCTTGCTGGCTCGTCTAAAATTCTTTGCTCAGGATCTCAGTCTGTGGTTTTTGAATGAGAATGGCCACCACAAGGTCTTATATTTAAATGCTTGCTTCATAGTTGATGGAGTCCTTAGCAAGGCTTAGGAAATGTGGCCTTGTAGAAGCGGTTTCAATGGGAATGAACTTTGAGTTTTCAAAATACCATGTCTGGCTCACTCTCACTTTCTCCATTGTGCCTATGGATCAACTTTAAGCTTTCAGCTACTTCTCCAGTGCCATGCTTGTCTGTTGCTGCCATACTCCTTGTTATGATAGCCACCCTCGCTCTCTGAAACTATAAGAAAGCCACCAATTAAATGCTTTCTATTATGTTACATTCATTATGGTATCTTTTTACAGCACTAAAAAAGCAACTCAGATATGAGATATAGTCATTTCTAGAATGGCCTTTGAAACTTGTACATTTTATGTTTTGTATCTATAAAGACTTTTGGAATTTTATTGGACAACTTATGTTTTATAGTATATTATAAACAACTTATTGTACTAAAATATTAGCACTGCATTTCTTTCATCTTCTGTTTTCCAAAAAAAAAAAAAAATTGCTTTACAACTGGACAAAGCACGTTAGCAATTTCTGAGGTTTAGAAACTTTATTGAATCTTGGGTTTTGCATTTGAAATATGATTAATGAATTGAGTTCAAGACATAGATTGTGTGAAAAGATTATTTTTTGCTTCTTGAAAACACAAAGCATTTTCAAGTTATTCTATTGCAATTGATAGATACCCTGTTCCATTATACCAGTCCTTAATTTTACAGTCTAATGTAATCATGGTTGTTTACATAGACTGGGAAGGCTATGGTAATGTAGTTTCTAATATTTTTTTCAACTTTGTTTTCTTACTCTTTCCACCAAAAATCTCTGTGAATATGAATATGACATCCTTGCCACTTATTGGACACATTATGAGGATTACTAAAATCCTATCTTTAATACTCACACAATTATCTAACAAAATGTATTTTATTACATTTTTTTCAAATGTTGCTTCACTGAAACATTCTAAGGCTGAGAATGTTGGCTCATACTTGCAATCTTACAACTTGGGATCTTGACAAAGAAAGATTGCTATTGTGGAAGACAAACATATACTCCTTTTTAAATTTATTCAACTAATATTTGTAGGATAGTTTGTTAATGTTTGTCTGTTGCTGTGATAAACTGTAATAGCCAAGTACAGCTAGGATAGGAAATGGTTTATTTCTGTTTTATACTTTACAGTTTATCTTTCTGGAAACCCAAAGCAAAACCTCAAGGATTGTACTTGAAGTATAAGCCACTGAGGAAAACTTACTGGCTTATTTTCCTGGCTTAAACTGTCTTTATCACACAGCACATGTCCACTTGACCAAGGATAGCAATGCCAATAGTACATAGATTCCTCCTACATCAATTATAAATTAATAAAATGCCATACAGACATGCCCAGAGGCCAATCTGAGGAAAGAAATTTATCAATTGATGTTCTCCTATCTCAGGTCTGTCAAGCAGATAACCAAGTTTAGACATCACGTAATTATGTGAGAAGAGAAAACAAAGAAAAAATTTAGTCACTGTGAAACACAATGTGGTATACAGTAAATTATTACAGTGATTGAAATGAAAAATTAACCCAGTAAACTCAGTATTTGAACACTTGATGCCCAACTGGTGGTATTGTTTGGGGAATTTGTGAAACCTTTAGGAGATTTCTTCTTGCCGGAGGAAGCATATTACTGTGGGTGGTCTTTAAGCCTTATGTCACTTACAGTTTTCTCTATTTACTTTATACTAGATCAGTAAGTATTTTGCAACCATGCATTCCACTTGGTATTTCTTCCTCTGTGAATATCAGCCTAAACAAAGTTACTTACAAGTTGCTTTGGTCATGATACTTCATCACAGCAATGAAAAGTAACTAATACAAAACTGGTACCAAGAACAAGATATGTCTATAGTGAACTTGAACTTTTTCAAAAGGTGTTTTCAATGCTGTAAGCAGAGAATAATTAACCACTTTAACAGAAGTCTGTAAGACAACAGTGCTGAGTTTACTGTAAACCCTGAAGGAGAAGCAAAGACTATATTAGAAACTTGGATAGATGATATTTCATGTGATATTTTAGAAATAATCTGACTACATTCTGTGTGCATCCTGAGAATTAACATGATGTTGACGTTAAGAGTAATGAACTAATTTCTTTAATGAAGAAAATTTAGATAGCATAATGCTGAGTCTGTGGAATAGTTATTACTAATAGCTTTTATGTAAGTCTATAATTAAAAAGAGCAAGCAAGCCAAACATAAATACAAATATATAGATGAGCAAAACATAATACTAGAAAGATTATTTTTTAAACAACGCATGTGTTGAAAGAGATGTTAATTGCTATAGTGATTATAATTATTAAGGAGAGAACTTCTGGTGTGTAGTGAAACAACAAGTAAGACCTTCTCAGGGCAAGATTCATTCAACTAAGCTTCCAACTTATGAAAGGAGAAAGCTTGATGATCACATGCTCTATAAAGTATTTGTTTCATTTATACATAAAATGCGACCTAAGGAGGTTGAAGATACATCCAATGTTAAACAACAAAGCACAGGGACTTAGCAGTGTTAGCCACATAAGAGCAATAAAAGATGCAATAATGAGGAGTTCATGGGGTCTTCCTCTGAATTTCTAGAAAGCTGGCAAGGGAGGAAATGTTTATCATTTCAGGAATGCTTGCAAGAAGACTATGAAAGTTCATTCAATGGAAATTTGAATGTGAAACCATGAAGCTACAAAAGTGAAGCTTTGGTTACAATGAAGACTCCAAAATGTTGGAAATGCTACATTCATGAGACATGTGATGAAGGGAATACACATAGAATTGTTTCAGATATAATAATTATGTTATAGAAAATCAAAAGAATAAAAATAGTTTCATAAGCTTTGTCAATTGTAATGGCAAGATTTTATCCTTGCCAGACAATTTATGACCAACTAAGACTTGAAGAATAGAGGAAAATTAAGGATACTTCTTGTTTCTCCAGAGTCCTCACGACCAAAACACTTGGGTAGTTGTTTAATTATTAGTTTTACTATTCATAGAATTCCCAATTCTTCCCAGAATATCTAACAGGAGTAGACTGAGCCAGTATTCAATGCACAACCTTAGTTTCTATGACAAATAGCACTAATATGCTATAATAGTTTTGATAAATATTAACATTTAAGTAGAAACGGTTTCTGGTTAAATATCAATGTAACAAAGATGTTGATAAGATTTTCATATTGATTTAATCACTATTGCTGTTGCCATACTCATGGATTTACCTGAAAGTTTTATAGATATTCAAGCTTTTAATTTATTTGCACAATTTCACACTGAAACATGTGCTCGCCCATACTTATAGCAGTAGAGACTTGTCAGTTAATCTGGCACAGAAAATATTGAAATTTGCCTTTCAATTTTGTATGCCAAATGTCATTTCTAAATACCTTTGCACACAATTGATGAGACAGCTTTTAGACATTTTTGTCTTGCCCAATGTTGCATTCAGAATTTCCAACTGTGTGTTAAAACATAGCTAGAGAGGGAGTTGAGCTGTATTGATTTGGAGATGGCCAACTTTGGCACGCTTCCTTGAAAAGAGGAAGAACACACATTCATCTGTCTGCAAACATGCAGAATCCTCAACTCCACTTGTTATTTTGGGTTTTAAACTAGATGTTCTTATGAGCAAATGTTCAAGAGACTGCATATGTTCAAATTTACCAGGTGGACTTTAGGCAATTCTTTAGCAACTGAGCTATACATTATATTCATTTATATTAATGAAAATAATATAAACAAACAGGTTAGTTATTTTTTCTACAATTAATGTGTGTGTGTGCACATTGAGTGTTTTTTTCTACAATTTGTGTGTGTGTGTGTGCACGCGTGCGCAAATGCATGCTTGTACACAATGACATGCTTGACAGTAAACATCCTTACTTTCCTACACATCTTGCTAGCCTTTCAACCAAAATCTTATATTAAAATGTACAATCAGTGTTAAAAGGTGTCAACAATGTGAAAATAAATTTTAGGTTTGTTGACCATCTATAAGATTATTAATCAACTACCATACTTTGGTTTTCTCCTTACTGAATATTTTATTGTTCTGTATTTCTAACAATTCAGATTCATGGATTTTTGGCTTTGGATTTTAGTTACTTATTCTCATTGGAAACCTGTCACAAAGGAACTTTTATAAGGAGCTTGTCTCATTACAATGTGAAGGGAAAACTCAAATGGGAACCTCATCAAAAAGACTTGTTTATACATTGTTTTTCTAATGCTTTTTCCAAAAGAATCTCTAACAGTGCCATGTTTGGTGCTTTTTAAATTCAAAGACAATACCCTAAAATATATAGCTATATTTGTCTATATTGAAACAGATGACAGATAAACATCTGATATAGTTTAAATAATAAACAGAAGAGGGTATTTAAAGTTTGAGTTGATCATTGTATCTAAAGAATTACAAATGTCCTCTTCTATAAAATTTTATTTACCACAAAATTTATATTTAAAAACCTATAATGAGCATGAGAGTATTTAAAGATGTGCTTATAAAAGGTGACTGGTTCCTGAATATGAATAGGAATAGTGTCCTTATATGAGCACCAGGAAACTGTCTCTGCCATGTGGAACAGTATGAAGGCACCATCCAAGCCCAAGCCGAAGGAAATGAGCCTCTAGCAGGAAAAGTATTAAATTTATTGGCACCTTGTTCAGGGCTTCACATCCCTCAGTGCTGTAAGAAATTAATTTCAATAGTGTCTTTATAGCTTTTGTTGTGATGAAACACCATGACAACTACAACTTGGGGAGGGAAGGTTCTATCATGGATCTTTGAGGGAAGCCAAGGCAGGACATCAAATCAGGAAGGAGGAATTGGGATCACAGGCAGATGCACAGTCCACGGAGGATTCTTACTAACTAAACTATTCCTCAAGATTTTTTCAATCTGAATTCTTATAGCACCCAATATCACTGGTCCTGATCAGCCCCTCCTCCCATTAATTACTAGTAAAAAAGTTCCCTATGGTCCTACATGCAGCACTACCTTATGGAGGTATTTTCTTATTTGAGGTTCCTGTCTTTCAGATGACTCTAGCTTATGTCAACTTGAAATAAATCTACCAAATCAAGCAGTCTTTATGCTACTAAATTTATGACATTTTTCTATGTGGTCCAAATGGATACATATACCACTAGTGCTTTCTTCATTATTATTTTAACATAACTTCATTTCAAAAGAATGCTACCATTGGATGCAAATGGTGCAATAAAATAACTTTCCTGTAGTCATAAAAAAATTTCCCCACACTTAGTCTTTATGTGCCAAAAGTATCTTTCATAGAAACATAAATTACAGTTCTTCATGAACATTATTTTCAGTTCTTTATTTGTATCTGTTTATGTTATGTATGTATTTATATAATGTAATCTGTGTATGTAAACATATGTATGTACCTGCATGTGCTGGCAGGATGTCAGTGATGCGATGTTTCTCTCTGTCACACTCTATGTTTTGAGACAAGCTCACTCATTACATCTGGAACTTATTAGCCACACTGGAGGGCCAGCTTGCCCCAGGGCTTGCCTGTCTCAGCTTCTCCAGCCTTGGGATTACAGACATGCTCAATAATATTCTATTTAGCTACTGTAGGACCAAACTCAGGTCCTTAGGATTCTGAATTAACTGAAATATTTTACAGCCTGTAGATATGTTTTAGCTTTGTTTATCTTTTAATTTTAAATTACTACTTCATTTCATGTATAATTTTTAAAAACTTCTTTTACAGAAATACAATTACATGGAAAATTATAGAAATATAAAGTAAATGGAAATATAGGATATTAAAAGTCAAATATCATACTTTCTTCTACCAAATTTGTTCAAGGAATAGAAATTGGGTCTTTCATTACATTTTCAGAATACTTAAACTCTAATCCTAGCCTCATAATATTTTAACTGGAGTTACTTTGGAAGAAAGAAAAAAACCATTCTGTCCAACTGCTCTGATAGGGTCAATGCAAAGATAAAATACATATACAAGTATTTTATACATTATAAAGCCCAATCTATGTCTAACTATTAGTATTTATTCTAGATCTAAGGCAAACAGTATCTGAAAAAACACACAATAAACAATTGTAATTAAATATTTTGATATTACAAATTAATATATATTTCATAAAAGAAGAAACACAATACAGGAGTATTTGGAGATGAAATTAAAGATGTTTCTGCTAATTCCTTCTCACTCTTAGTTATAAATGATGTGAAAACCCTAATATATAACTACTATTTTGTCTTGTTCATATAAATTATATAAACGGAAATAACTTACTACTAGTTTTTGAATTATTTCATTCAAATTAATTCACATTTTTAAAACTTCTGTTCACTCTCCATCCAAAATTTTATCAAGTTTGTTTATATTATGTAATCTCTGTAGGTAAAAGATGGCAAATTAAGCATATTTTTGTAGCCAATAAAGCCACAGATTCTTTGATCTACAATGGTGTAAAATATGCTAGAGCAATGATGGTACAGAGCCTGTAGTAATAAACAAAAATACTGGATTTGACATAAGGCCAACTCTACCAGATAGAACCCATATCCATTACTGTTTGGATGACCAAGATACTAAAACTAGATATCAGGAATCTAAGGTAAAATTAAATAATATAAGTCTACAAAGAAACAAAAAGTTGCAAAACAATTACTTCTAGTGATAAACTTCCATATTCATAGAATAGTGCCTTACTTATTCAGTCATCATCAGAGAACTTTCTTTCTATATCAGATGACAACAAATATAGAGACCCACAACCAGGCATTATGCAATGTAAGAAACTCTCTTAGTCAAAGTTCTGTTGCTGTGAAGAGACATCATTACCACAGAAACTCTTACAAAGACGAGGATTTACATTGAGTGGGCTTACAATTCAGTGCTTTAGTCCACTATTATCATGGCTGAAGGCATTGTAGCATGCATGCAGACATAGTGCTGAAGATAATAGTTGTATAAGTGGATCAGCAGGCAACAGCAAAGAGAGAGACACCGGACCTTTCTTTAGCATTTAAACCTCAAGGCATATCTCCCAGTGATATACTTCCTTATATAAGGCCACACTTCCCTATAGCATAGTACCACTCCCTAGAAACCTATGAGAACCATTTTTATTCAAACCACCACATTCTATCCTTTGGCCCCATAGGTTTGTAGCCATATCACAATGAAAAAAATGCATTAATTCATAGTCCATTATAGTCTCAGTATTGTTTAAAAGTCAAAAATTCAAAATCTCTTTGAGACTCATGGCAATCTCTTAACTGTAACCCCCTTCTAAAATCAAAACCAAAAAGCAGATTACATTTTTCCAGCACACAGCTGCATAGAATATGCTTTACCACCCCAAAGGGAGGAAAAGAAACATGTTGAGGAAACACTGAATCAAAGTAAGACTGAAACCAGCTAAGCAAATTCCAAATTCTGCATCTCCATATCTGATGTCCAAGTACTCTTTAGATAGATCTCCAAGGCCTTTCAGCTTGGTTGACTGCATCACATTGCTTTCTCTTGAACTGATCCATCCCTTGTTAGCAGGTTTCTTTGGCGGGTGTCCCAGAATCAAACCACCGCAAACTTCACTGAGTTCTAAATGGGATATCTCCATCAAATATCTCCACTCAAAATGTAGAAACCCCACAGAAAGGAAACAGAAAGAGGGTAAGAGTTTGAGAGAATTTAAAACATCAGGAAAACAAGTTTCTTGAATTCAATTGAACAAACCCTATATGAGCTCATTGAGACTGAAGAAGTAAGCACAGTGCCTACATTAGTCCATACCATGCCCTCTCCATATATATCATAACCTTCTGTTTAGTATTTTTATGGAAATCTTGAGTTTTGACTGTGAGAGTATCTGATTATTTTACCTTCTTATTGGGCTTCTTCTGTTTGTGTGCCTTCTTCAACTTCTACATAATAACTTGTTTTCTTTTATTATATTATATTTGTTTTGTTTTTATCTCTTAGAAATCTGCTCTTTTACAACGAAAGGCGAAAAGAAAGTTGGTCAGGATGGGATGAAAGTTAGGATTATCTATGAGGAGAAAAGGGGGGACTGAAATCAGGATATATTGTAGAAAAAAATCTCTTTTCAATAAAAGGCAAGGGGATTTCCCAGAATGAAACTAAACCTTACCTTGAAACTTTCATGGGGCTCATTAATTGGTAAGAACTTTGATGACTGTAGAAAAGTTGGAATGTTGTAAATACAGACCTAGTTAAAATTTATCTTGTGCTGTCTTTAGACTATTGTCATTTCTTACCCATCTCTGTCCATAGTCTAATAGCATTGTGACTAATAAGCAACATGTTTTAGAATATATTAGCCTATCAGATTACTAGCTTCAATCAGAACTTAGCATTTGAAGCTTATACCAGATATTTCCCCACCTATCTTATAGTCACATCAATGTAATTGAAAATATCTTTATTTATTCTATATACTTTTATTTTTATGTTATTATAAACCTATGTATATATTATTTATGTATATGCATATAATCTTGATTATAAAGTTTCATAAAGCAATGAAATCTTGATAATCTAATAGTAAGTTATATCATTCTATAACTTACAAAATTAGTAACTAAATAGCATATACTGATTCAAACAGAAGATTAGTTTTATCCAAAAAAATGGTTTAGAGCCACATGTTCAGTAGAAATTGCAACTGTGAGAGAAATGGCACATGTCAGCATTATTCCATATGATAATGGTAGTCATATTTGTCTATTATACTGGAAAATAAAGATAATGTAACTCAAAACTCAATGCTACCCAGTTTTTTTTGAATTTATGTTTACATTTAAATATTAAATTAGTAAATTTTGATAAGTGGCTACCTTTACAGAGAAGATAGAATTGTCTTGGTTAGATTTATTGCAAGTTATTTTCCTATTTTAAAATAGTAAATGTAAAATTTTAAATGTTAAGTGTTTAAATAATACTCAAGTGATTATTTTTTTTTTTTAAGTTT